>JAKSZP010004146.1:0-144740 GCA_022478985.1 Massospora cicadina
TGAAAGAAATTATACTGTGACAGAAAGAGAGTGTTTGCCAGTTATATATGCCTATAAACAGTTCTGAGTATACCTTCATGGAGTTCATTTCACCGTGGTTACTGATCATGCATCCTTAAGCTGGCTTAACAACTTGAAGGAGCCAGAAGGACGTTTGGCTCACTGGGCACTTAAGCTGCAGGCTTATGACATTACCATCAAGCACTGGGCTGGTGCTAAGCATCAGAATGCTGATTCTTTGTCCCGTCTGCCCATTGTGGCAACCCTCTGTCAGCCTGTGGATGCCTTGTTTCAGAATATGGTTAGTGGAACTTTTACTGATGAGCCCAAACAATTGCAGAAAATTCTCTCCTAATTAAGAAAGGATTCATACACTGAAAAAGGAGTCTTATTAAAGGTTATTGATGGGAAAAATATATATATTTCTATGTCCCTTGGCTCGAGAAGATCTAATTTTGCTGCTCATAAGGCCACCAGCCATGGAGGCTTTAAGTAAACAAAGGAGCAGCTCAAGCAAAATTACTATTGGGAATCAATGCGCTTTGACATCCATGAAACTTTGAGATGTTGCCAAGAGTGCCAAGGGGAAAACCCCTTTCAAAAAGCCACTTCTTATTAGCTTGTTCAGCCCAAATTCGCTTTGCATACTATATCCATAGATGTGCTTGGGCTCCTCCCGATTAGCAATACAAAAGCCAAATATATTATTGTAGCAATTGATCACTTAACAAAATGGGTCGAAGCCAGGGCTATTTGGGACTTAGGAGCCTCAACAACTGCTAAATCTATATTGTTCAAGTTATTCATCGGCACAGATGTCCTCAATTCATATTAACAGATAATGGAATAAATTTCACCATAATTATTCTCCAGAAGCACAATGAATTAATGGGGGTGCGTAGTGTTCTGTCAACTCCATACACCCAGAAACAAATGGTGCAGTGGAACGAGTTAATGGAACACTTGTCAATATCCTAAGGAAACTAACTTCTCAGAAGCCCTCTGAATGGAGTACATTCCTCAGTTCGGCCATTTTTGCCTACAACATTTCTTACCATTCAGCCATAAAGATGTCTCCTTTCCAACTTCTATATGGGAAGCATCCAGCCTTACCACCATTGTTGTTTTCCTTGCTACAAGAACCCCAAGAATTGAGCTATTATCAGTATGTTGAGAGACTTGCAGAAACCTTAATTAAACTTCAAGCCCAGGCTTTTGATAATAACTTCAAACTTCAGAAAGGCCCAACATGAAAAAGATCAGAAAATCTGATACAATCTTCCCAAATTTGCTGGGGGATAAAGTATTATTTTGTACTACCCATGGTTTAGGCCAAACTCACAAATTAAATCACATTTGGGTTGGCCCATTTGAAGTTATAGAGAAAACTTTGATCTTTTCTTGCACTATCGAGGAGAGAAATTTGGGCCATGTATATAATTGAGTACATGCTAAAATCAAAAGGAAGTTTAAAAGTGGCCCAATTAGAAGAGAGAAATTCAAACATAAGTATATACAATTATTTGAAAATAATGGTTATGAAAAAAATAATGATAATAAGAAAAAAATATATAAAAGTAAAAAAATTTATCTATCTTTTATATACATAGTGAAAAAGGAAAAGATTTTGTATTCCAAGTAATAAGAAAATTGTAAATTTTAATAGATAAAAACAAATTTTATTCCTCCGCTAAGAGGGGGGAGGCAACTTGGAAGCTTAACTTCATCTTTGTGCGCCAACTCAGTTCAATCTAGCGGCTGAATAAAAAAAACAGGGCCAAATGGACATCATTAAAGTTGGAAAAATTAATAAGATACTTTAATCAGGACTTTAAAACAATCAAAAACATATTCATATAAAATGTTTGGTCCAACTAGCTAAAATGATGACGGTGTTTGGGAATAAGAGCAGTGATAGATTTCTGATATGCTGAAGTGGTGTTGTTTACAGATATGAAGAGAGAATCAGGAAATTCAGGGCTTATATTCCAGTCAAGTGGGAGGAAATGTTAGATTTTGATGGTTGACTCAAAATTAAACCCTTCAAGAAAACCATTAATGCTAATAAAATTAATCCCATTGATGGTTCCTTTGATCTTTCCCAATTTATCTGCAAATTTAAATTCATTCCAAGACCACCTTAATTGTACTTAAAGCGTCCCAATTATTGTAGCTAATAGCTATAATATAATCATATTATAGCTGATTATGGGTCCACTTGGGTGCAAGGTGGTCCCACAGCATTACTAAATTGCACCTTCTAAATTAGTGCACTAATCTTAATACACTAAGGCGGAAGTTGTGTTTGATTCATGAAATCAATTTTATTAAGCACTTAAACATAGATGTCCCAAATAAGGGAGTACTTAGTGCTATTAAGAGGCCTGCTGACGTCCCAATTAGGGGTGCGTCATATTTTATGTTCATATATATTTTATTCCCCATTTACTGTTAGACATCGAGTTATGATGTAGCTCTAATTGGGAAGATTTTGATGTTGAGTTTGCAACCCAAAATCGTCCCAGTTATGAGAGTAAAATTACCAACAATTAGGCTGAAACAAATGTTATTTTTAGTCAATTCTTGGGCCAAATTGACTTGGGGATTTTTCATAATTATTTCCATGGCCAGTAGAGGATTGGTATAATATGAATGAGTTCTTCTATTAGATGAGTTCATCCAGGAGATGCCTGAGAGGCATATAATACCAGCGCCTGGCCCATTAATAAATCATCATTTACCATTTAGATATTGATCATTAATAACTACTGTCGCTTAGTTTATTAATTATTATAGTCTATCTGTCATCTGTCTGTCATTTGTATCTGTTGCTGTTACATCTATATCATATAGTTGTGTGTATTTATACTTCCCAAAGAGAAGTACATAGTTACCTGCCAGAACATAGTCCCGATTATAAAGGAATAATTTCCTTATTTTGTATGTTGACAGAAGGTCTTGTATATGTTGGTGCCAGTAGACTTAAGAATGGTGAGTGTATCAGAGTTACTTGGCTATTAATAAATTATTGGAGAATCTACTTCCAAATTATGAGCAGTAGTTTTGAAAAGCGAGTTTTTATCCTCTAATTCATTGTTAAGTCATTTTAGCTTGAACTATTGGCTGGAAAATCTAACAGCCATGAAGTGAACCAAAGAGTAATCAAGCCCCAGCAAGGAAAGGTCTAAGCTATTGTGAGGATGAGCTCCCTCATATGTATGGAAGATGTCCAGGTGTTCTTGGGCATGGTAGTATAAACAACCCATAACATTTTGAGTTTCGCGGACATTGCCAAGCCACTAATACATCTGTTTAACAAAGGATTACTGTCCAATTAAGAAAATAAGCAAGAAGATGCCTTCACTCAATTCAAACAGTAGTTGATAGAAGCCTAAATATTGATATACCTAGACTCAGCAAAGACCTTTTTATGTATACATGCTGGAATTTTAGTTGACCACATTATCCATCCCATTGGCTGATTATGTATTTCGAAGATTGATATTCACAATCTTAATTTGACGTGATTGCCAACTAAGTTATTAGTCATATATAATCAATAAATATGATCTGATGATTGTTTCAATTAGTATCTCATTGAGGATCATCCTTGACCATAATAAATAGGTGATTCAATGAGGTATTTATACCCAACTTTTAATTTGCTATGATGAATCATTCTGATTGACAATTAATGCGTTTGTTAAAACCAAAAGCCTTTTTTAATTCTTGTTTCAGTGGTAGTAGGCGTAATCAGGAAACACGGCCCTTATAGAATCAGTGTCAAAATCTTAACACTAATAAATAATTGCTACCTGGAAAGATTATCCTTCTAGAGATTATTCAAGGCAAAAGATATGCCAGTATTCATAAGGTAATTTCAAGGGTCAAAACTTTGGAAGATAATCAATTTGTCTCCGGTGATCAGCTGAAATGCTCTGCTCCTGTTGCACTATAAACCTTCCAAAGTTTTCATAATAAAGCATATTTTAATTTGATAAAATTTACTTGTTTATACATTGGCTTTATAGCTGTCACTTAAAATGAGAGTGTAAGGATCATATATCCTTAGGTTGTTTTTTGTTATCAGATCTCCACCTGGCTCTGTGTGAAGAGAATAGGGAATATTTTCCTACTAGTTTAAAGATATCTATAAGAGGAAGAAGTACCTGTTTACCGATGGATCTTATACTCAATGTGACTTTAAGAGCACTTAGTTTAAATAAAAGTCTTTATAATATTGCCCCAGTAATTTCAGTTAATTTAATCAACGCAATTTATTATCTGTGCAGTTAAATAAAGGAGCTAAAGCGAGCTACAATCTTTAATAAGTTAAGCTCTCAGATTTTGCCAATACACCAGTGCCAGTAACGTGGGTATGGGAACCATCTTAGCTCAGTTGGACAAAAAAAGAGTAGATCACCCTATAGAGCTCTATTTAAAGACTCATACTAGAGAAAATCGAGAACTGTACTGTCAAAAAGTGCGAGTACCTAGCTGTTATCAAAGCTGTACGCCACTTTTGACCTTACAGTTAAAGTGTACACTATGGTAATAATGGAACACGCCTCATTGGGATGACTGAAGAATATTAAAGGCCTGTATGTAATAATTGTTAAATAGGCTGTTTAGCTGCAAAGTTATGACTCTGAGATCCTGCACTGGGCAGGAGGGAAGCACCTGAAAGCAGTTGGCTTGTCAAATTTGCCTGTTTTCCACATGCAAGTACATTAGAGCAATAGAAATTACAAACTAATCAGTAGACCCAAGGAGGGTTGGTAAGAAGAAAGTGAAGTAAAGAAGATGTTGAAGATATGTTTAAGAGTGACGAGGTTCAGAGACAGATATATGGAGAAACTTTTAAAGGAGAAATGGGTACCAGGTCATGAAGCTGAGCATAAAAATGGTAATAATTATGGAACAACCATCAATTAAGACATGGAAGGCCACAGAAGAAATATTAGAATCTAAAGGAGAGATTATACTTGAAGGAAATTATGACCAACAACAGTCAGGCTCTATAGATCAGTGTTGAATGCACCAAATACAAGATGCTCTTTAATAAGTTTCTATTTCAGCCTGTTCCCCCAAGTGCACCCTTTCTCAATATCTCCATTGACGTGAGGGACCATTTCCATAATCATATTGTGAGAATTAATTATAATTGTTGCAATAGATCACTTTATCAAGTGAGTGAAAAGCGATTTAAGTCAAATCATTTACCTCCAAAGTTACCACAAGATTGCTAACCAGGTTAATAATCTATAGATGCCTTCAGATCCTACTTTTTCTAATAATAAATTAGAAATTAATATCAGAATTATTATGCGCCAGTTGGACTTAGTGGAAGCCAAGCAGCTTTTACCACGCCACACACCTCAAGAACTTGAAGCGTGGAAATAGTGAACAAACCTTTGAGCAATACTAAAGAATATTGCATTCAGCCACAGATAATATGAGTCATCTTTTTACTATCATACCTATTCACTAACCGGTTGAGCACCACAGGACAATTGTCTTGTACCTACTTAAAGCGCTAAATGGATGATAAGTCGCGTTGATAAGTTTTTAACCACAGGAATAAACTCATTTAGAAAGAATATACCTCCTAGCAGATAAAAAGAAGAGTTATAAGAGGGGTTAGCCAAGCTTGGCTTAACGTCAGAAGTTTCATTACATATTTAATTAAGTAGAGTACCAAAGTGAGTGACTAAAGACCTAAGCTGTCAACATTTGAGGCGGAACAGAAAGTGATGTTTTACCACATGTGTGGAGGACAACCTGATAATTTTACAGGCTGTTTGAACGGGACCTGCAACCATTGTAATTGTATGAACTAAATTGCTATTCAAGGATGTTACCACATATATAACATACAAACAAGTACACGCGTAGCACCTGGGAGTTTTCCATAGGTCTCATCTTTGGGAGGGTAATGTTTAGAAAGGCCAATTAAAGAGGTTAAATTCTCACCCTATGGAAATCCCCTTCAAGAAATACCCATTCTATTAATACTATTATAGTCTAAATATTATAGTTGTCCAGAAAACAATAAAGTCTCACAAACATAGCCTGTGATAAAAAATATTATAAAATTTGAAGCCTCTTTTTTAGGCTTTTCTTTGTCTAAGTTTCTTGAAAACAGTGGATTTTAAATACCCTAAGACCGCCGCAATAATTTGGAATCTGGTCTTCATGACGTCAGAGATTGCACCTGTTTAAATACTGGTGAAGAATATGCACCCAATGTTACAAACAATGCTCCCAAAGAACCCACTTCTATACCTTTTTGTTCTCCTGATGAAGTCATCTAAATTACTAAAATTTCACCTGAAGATATTTTCCCCATTAATATGACTCCAAGGAATGGTTATGTCACCAAATAAAGATATGCTAAATTTAAACTCAATTTATTGAGATTACTTAGACACAAAGACAGCCGCAATTTCCACAATAGCCACAATAGCTAAAGGAGCTACAGTTGGGCTCAGAACAGAAGATACACATTTAAAAATAATAGCCATACTTTTTAGCTTCTTGGTGGAACCCAAAATTTAAGAAGATATCAGGGAACTGGACTTTGCTGACCCTGACCCAAGATACAAATATAGAATCGCTTTATCAGAAGAAATTAACTTTTTCTATCTTAACTGAGTACTACTTTAAGCACACCAAACTCACATATGCTATATATGATTTCCATATCTTTATAAAATAACATCTTAATTAGTATCTACTATTGTTGTTGATTCTTATATGGTGTTGATAGTGCCATCATAGAAAAAATTAAAAGGGTTTAGACTTAACCTTATTATTATCAGAAGAGGTTAAGAGATTTCTGGTGCTTTAGGTACAGCCAACATCAAGTATAGCAAGACTTCAACTTGTTTTGACACGAATGGTAGTATGAGTAAAAGTCCCTTGTACCAGAGAGTAAGATTTTACCTTTTTCCTGGTGATGCACCCTGTGAAAAAATAAGTAACTTATTTCAGTGCTCATCCTTTTTAATCAGCACTCCCTGAGTGATAGGTCCACTTAAGCAATAATCCCAAAGTCTAATATTAATCATTTATTTTACTTTATTGATTGTATTTTAAAAGTTTAAGCACTGTATTCATTAAAGCTTAGTCAGATAGGCTACACTAACTGTGATACATCAAGTATAGTATTGTTTATACCCAGCTATATCTATAAACTAAACTTATTATAAATCTGATTAATGTAACACTAAAGTCTGGAATTAATGTGTTATTATAATTCATTCTTTGTTTAATGGGATTACCTATTACTTTTTTCCTCTATGTCTTTTAGTTAAAAGTTGATTTTGTTGGTATACATATTTCACTTTACATATTATACTTAAGGCTGAATTGCAAACTAAACTTGTGAAATAGCTTGTTTTATCCTATCAACTAAATGTGGTTTTTTACAAGTTGCACTAAGTCATTAACTATAAGTTAAAGAGAAAAACAAGATTTACAACACAATAAAAATTAAACAAATATTGGGATCAACAGATCCTTATTTTTTAATTTTCTTTATAATGCTAGTGTTCTGAATGGTTTGACCAACCAACTGTTATATTATTATTAACTATTTGATTATATTTTTTAACTAATATTTAGATAGAGAGTTTAATAGCTTATTATAATCTATCTCCTTAAAGCCCCTGGCGTAATGGGCAGTTGCCAAAGATGTATTTAATTAATGTTGGGATAGGGTAGCTGAGGGAAATAGTTCCTCTGAAGCGTACCAAAATGGATGGGTTAAATTTTCCCGCAGCGAACAGACAGTGGGGAGAGCTGGGAATCCTAAGTGTAGGGGCCAGTAACTTGCTATAAGCTGGATAATAGGTGACGAGGGACCCATTGTAATAAAACTAGTGAAACTGATGGCCGGAGAGGAGCTTGATGATCAGAGGCTCTAGAGATAAAAATAAGAACAGGTTGGAGATAAAAATATAACTTTATTTGAGAAAAGGCGCAGATATTTATAGGCGAGGTTTTGCTCCTAATCCTTTCAGGATAGCGATGTCCTCCACTGGAAAGCTCTTTGGCATCCTGATGTTGATCAGGTGGGGAGTTGACGGCAGGCTTCTTTTTAACAAATAGATCAGGGGACGGAAAATAAGGCTCCATTAGAGGAAAATTTGGAGAGGTATCAGAAGTAGGGAAATTCGAATTTAATTGATTGGGAGCAGGTCAAATCCCAACATCACCCCCCTCAAGATCTTGCCAAGGGGGATAGTACTTGCACAGAAAACGGCTGTGGACACAATTGACTATTATGCCAATACCAGTAGCAGCAATAGAGTATTCAGGGCTCCTACGGTGTATCACCCAATAAGGAACAGACCAAGTGTGGCAAGCTTATGGGTCCTGCCCCCAGGGCGATGGTGATAGAACAAGACTAGATCTCCTAAAGAGTGTTCAGGGAGTGCAAAACGGTGTTAATTGGCTCAAACTTTTTCTTAAAAATTGGTAGTTTTTATAGATCCATTGTCCATAGCATGGATACATATGATCTCATCAGTTAGCCGTTGCAGGGTAAGCTCTACATTACTTAGATTGGCCAAATTGAGGATATGTTGAAGACTGGAAGGCAAAAGTGGCTCGCGCCCATATAGGGCTTGGAAAGGGACATCTTAATCATCCTGTGGTAGCTAACTCAGTAAGCCAATAAGGCACTAGGGAGAAAATCATTCCAATGCACAGGGTTTGAAGAAGCTTTTTTTCGTGGAATGGAAATTAAAGTACCATTAGCACGCTCTACTGCGCCATTAGTGGCGGGGTGATATGGTGTAGTGAAGAGGTGCTTTATATTTAGCAAAGAAGTTAATTCCTGGACTATAGAGGAAATGAAATTTTTGCCATTGTCTGATAAAAGTATCCGCGGGCAACTGTTACGGGAAAATACGTGTTGGTATAGGAAGAGGGCAGTAGCTCTAGCAGCAGCGCGAGGGACTGAAGTGGCATCAACCCACTTGGTTAGGTGGTCAATGGCAAGGATAATATAGCGATGGCCATAGACACCCACAGGTGGTGGACCTACAACATCAATGCTAACAGTATCAAAAGGGCCCCAGGGGCTATGAGCTCAAATTTTAAGCGAGGATTAGACTTGTCCTGGGAACGGCAAGTGAAGCAACTTTCTAAAACATCATGAATGGACTCAGCCATATTCCCCCAGTAGCATTTGGTTTTTAGCCATTCAAGGGTTTTAATTATAGCCCCATGCCCAAGGGTCTTATGAGCTTCCATGAGTTTCAGTCCAAAGAGAAGGGCGGAGATAGGGCAGAAAAGCGGTGTTAACCTGTTATATCAAGACACCATCAACGACTTTAGTGTTATCAGCCATCTTCTTTGTCGGGCTTGAATGTCTGGAGATTCTTGAGACCACAATCTAGGGTTAGGGTGAAGCTCAAAATGTCGATCTTCTTCAGGAATAGTTACATGTAAAATAGGGAGGCGAGATAGCCCATCAGCATTTTGATGAATGGCGCCAGCTCTGTAAACTATAGAAAAATCATAATTTTGGGGTCTGAGGGCCCAGCGAGCTAACCTCCCATCGGGTTCTTTCTTTTGACAAAGCAACGGAGGGAGTAATGATCTGTAATTACTATAAAATGTTTACTATACAAATAGGAGCGGAAGTGTTTGATATCAAGTAAAACTGCCAGGCACTCACGTACAGTTACTGAGTAATTACGCTCTGCCTTGGTTAACATCTTGCTAAAATAGGCAACCAGGTGGTCAACTTGGTCTTGGTCTAACTGGGAAAGGATGGCGCCTACAGTGGTGTCACTGGCATCAGTGAAGAGGACAAAAGGTTGCTCAAAGTTAGGATGTATTAACACAGGGGCTCATGACAAGGCAGTGCGTAAGGAATCAAAGGACTGTTGTTGTTCAGGGCCCCAAAAGAAGGGCACATTTTGTGTAGGAGTTCAACTAAGGGTTTAGTAAGGTCAGCGAAGTGAGAGATAAACTAGCAGTAGTAGCCCACCATTCCAAGAAAGACTTGGATGTCTTGCAAATTCTTTGGAGCGGGCATGCGTTCAATAGCAGAAACCTTATCTGAGATGGGGAGGATACCTTTCCGCGTCACCTTGTGTCCTAAAAATTTCATTACTCATTCAAAGAATTTACAATTAGAGGGTTTTAGTTTTAAGGAGGCCTCCTTTAGTTGCTGAAATACCTGATGAAGATGATCAAGGTGGGGTAGTAAATGTTCGGGAGAAAACAGTGACATCATCAAGGTATACCAACAAACACATGAGTTTAAGGTCCCCAAACAACTGATTCATAGCCCGTTGGAAGGTAACAGGGGCATTGCATAACCCCTGCAGCATACAGGTGGGCTCAAACAACCCTTCATGGGAAACGAGGGCACACTTGGCACAATCCTCAGCGGAAAGATCAATCTGCCAGTAGCCACTGGCCAGGTCCATCGAAGAAAAGTATTGGGAGCATGATAAGGAGCGTAAGGAGTCGTCAATGCGGGGTAAAGGGTAGCTGTCCTTGCGCATAATGGAATTCAATCTTTAATAGTCCATAACAACACAATGGCTCCCGTCCTTCTTTTGAATCAACAGGAGAGGGGAGGACCCAGGACTACGTGACAGTTGAAGGAGGCCAGCATCTAGCAATTGCTTTAATTCGAGGGTAACCTGGGCTTCTTCAGGTTTTGATTTGCAATAAGGTCAAGAGCGAAAAGGAGCAGCATCTCCAGTATCGACCTGGTGTTGAACGCCTTGCATATGGCCATAATTGTGAGGGCCCAAGGAGAAAATATTTGAATACTTGTCAATAAAAGCTTCGGAAGCTACTTTTTGCTCAGCTGACAAATCAGAACCAATTTGTACAGGTTCTGCAGCAACAATAGAGGAGGCTCCTCTAACTTAAACTCACAAAGGGTCCCAACGCCATGGATACCATCACTTGGTCATAAGGTAAGAGGCGGAAATAAGCAATAGGTTGGTTCATCTCAATGACTTTAGGAGACTGGGAGAGGTTGGCTAAAAGAACAGTGACAGTGCCTTGATAAGCAGAATCTAAAACCCCTGGACAGGGGAGAGCTTCAAGTATGGAAGGGTTAGGTAAACTGGATATCTCGAGCAAATGGTTAGGAGGGGGAACCAACTGGATCCCAGTGTCTACCATGATTTGGGCCTGTGGAGGTATGGTAAGGACTTGAGGAGAGTGTAAAGGCATCCTCTCCTGAGCCTCGACCATGGAAGGGGCAACTTTACTTTGAGCCTCAACACATGATATTATAAACGCTCAATTGAATCAGGGAACTTGAGCAGGCATGTCCTCAACTTCCGCTTCCCTTTTTCCTTGAGAGCAGAAGTTAAAAGTAAAGGGACATGGTATCTTAATATAAAAATGAAATTATACTTAAAATTAATAATGGCATTATGTTCTATAAGAAACCCAGTGCCCAATAGGAGGTCATAGTTATTATTATCCAGGGCTACAGAAGGGATAGAGAGCTTTAGGCCGCCTAACTTTAGGGGCAAGTGGGAGTAAGCACCTATAGCTCGAGAATATGCGGTACCAGCGGTCCCATATTCTGATGAATGGTGAAGATCCAGCTGAATCTTAATTTTTCCGATTAGTTGAGAAGAAATGATGTTAATTGGAGAGCCAGAGTCAACAATAGCAAGAACCTTCACCTTGTAAACCACCGCTTCAATATGGGTTACTGTCACTTACCACTGAGCTGGGATATAATATATAGCTACAGGGGCCGACTTAGAAAGAGGATAAGAAGAAACATCGCTAGGTTTAATATCAATGGAAGGCTCAATAGGGGTTTCCTCTTCAGGAGCACTAGGGCCAACAAGGTCAGTGGAAACGGTATGAACTAATTGTTCTTGAGGCGCAGTAAAGTTTTCAGCATAGGGAGTCTCTCGCCCTATGCTGACCCCTCTTTGCTTTCTCTTCAGCCATTTCTGTCCAACAATGCTGAATGGTGGTTGCGACGACCACAATAGGTGCAGTTGGGTTGAGCTCGGGGTTTTCCAGACTCATTGTTGTTCACCACATGAATTTGAGGATGTGAGGTGGAGACGGAATCAGGAGCAGCAGTAACTACAGAAGTAGGAATTTCAAGAAGGGCCTCCTTAATGGCTAAAATAGAAGTAAAGTTTTGTTTAATGGAAGTCATGTGAAGATGGAGCTGCGGGTTAAACTCTAAAGCAGACAGGATGGCAACAACAGCATCATCGAGAGTGAAGCGGTTATTAGATACCAAAGTCTGAGTCTCAGCGTAGAATCAAGATGTGAAACTCTGTAGGAGATTCGCCACATCTTAGATTAATACTCATAAAGGCCTGTTTTTGATTTGGCAAGTTGAGATCACTACCAAATTCTTTAATAAGCGCAGCTTTCACCTCAGCCCAAGTGCTGCATCTCATGAGTTGGGTTTACCATAATTTCTTGGGCGGATCTACGCTGACAAGAGGATAAGTACTTAACCTTTTGTCAATCAGGAGCTTCTTCCATTGCGCTCTCATAAATATATAGAAATGAAGCAATGCTTCCTTCCCTTGGGGTGAACTTGTCTTTAAAAGAAGGATAAATGTAGTTCCCACGGGAGCTGAAATAACATTAACGCCTACTGGGCTAATTTGATTGAATTTGGATAGCTCAGATTTGGACGGAGGCACAGGATTCCAATTTAAATCAGCTTGTTGTCTAAAATGGTTCAGATCGTCTTGAAGAGCCCCAATTTGGGCAATTAGAGACTCAGTGGATGCTTTTTGTTGAAGTTCATTGTGTATTGATTCCATTTTGACATGTAGATTTTGAACTAGGGTTTGGAGCTCATAATTGTCTTGCTCCAACCTAACAATTTTTTCTTTTTGGTGAGCTGAATAATGAGTGAGAAATTTTTAAAGAGGGTAAGAGTTATCCAACCCTTCCTTAATTGCATCAACAGTAAGGGCTGGATCAATAGGTTCTCCAGAGAGAGTTAGCCAACAGCTTCGAGCAATATTTTCAAGAGTTTGCTTGAGAGTAAGAAGGCGGCTATTCGAGGAAGGATCCTCTGGAGGGGAAGGTAAGTGCACAGTCAAACCCAGAGGACCAGGAGGGCCAGGAGGGTTAGGAGGCCCAAGAGGCCCAGGGGGCCCACAAGGACCAGGATGCCCATATCCAGGGGGGCTAGCAGCCCGGGTGGCTTCACTTCCATCCCAACCAGGGGCCCCATCACTCATGTGGGACCAGCTGATCCTTGCTCCCTGGGGGGCCTGGGGACCCACAGGGCCAGGGGGACCTGGAATCTCAGGAACGCTTGTGACATTAAACGCTGGTTGGATTGTTGATTCAATCGGGTTTATTCATTCAAAAGTTTGTTTGGTAAAAGCATGAAGTTGGCTGGAGAAGTTGATAATGGCTTGTTGCAACTTACTCTCAATAATTGTGGTGGTCTCAGTAAATCTAGTAGACACTTCCTCGCGAAGCAGACTAGCCACTCCCACATCCAGTTGGGAGAGTTGATTTTGAATAGAGATAAGTTGGGCGCGGTTTTCAAGAATAGCTTCACACATATTTCTTACAGATGAAGGAAGCTGAGTTGCAGAAATCTAGGAGGTAGGAGTGTAACTCTTGTGACAAACTAAACTGTTGCAAGATTTCTTGATGGTGGATTCCCATCATTTGGACTATTGAGAATGGCGGGGTGCACAAACTGTCACAAATATCGCTCTGTGTGAGATACTCCTACTTCAGAGACAGATAAGGTGGCATATTCATATAGCGCTCACATATTATCAGGAACTGCAGAGGCTGGTTACAATGGGAGCCATCTCCGGGGAAAAGGGCGCCTAGGAGTAATTGATTAATAGTATCAGCAACATCTGTAGGCTGAAAATGATAGCTTTGGTGTTCTAGGGCCAGAATAGAGATATCAAGCATAGCATAGAGCTGCATAAAATTGGGTTCATTGTTCTCAGGGTCGCGATTTTCATTGTAGGTTACCCATTGGGTGACGCTGGATATTTCAGTAAGTGTCCAAGTAGAGTCTAGGCGAGAATCATCCATTGTGAATATATTTATTCACCAGGTAGCATGGGAGAGTACCTGGAAGAAAGCGATAATTTATTTTGTCAGGATAGGGTAGCTGAGGGCAATAGTTCCTCTAAAGCGTATTAAAATGGATGGGTTAAAATGTCCCAAAGTGAGCAGACAGCGGGGAGAGCTGGGAATCCTAAGTGTAGGGGCCAGTAACTTGCTATAAGCTGGAGAATAGGTGACGAGGGACCTATTGTAATAAAACTGGTGAAACTGATGGCCGGAGAGGAGCTTGATGATCAGAGGCTCTAGAGATAAAAATAAGAACAGGTTGGAGATAAAAATGTAACTTTATTTAAGAAAAGGCGCAGATAGTTATAGGCGAGGTTTTCCTCCTAATCCTTTCAGAATAGCGACGTCCTCCACTGGCAAGATCTTTGGCATCCCGATGTTGATCAGGTGAGGAGTCGATGGCAGGCTTCTTTTTAACAAATAGATCAGGGGACAGAAAATAAGGCTCCATTAGAGGAAAATTCGGAGAGGTATTAGAAGTAGAGAATTTGAATTAAATCGATCGGGAGCAGGTCAAATACCAACAATTAATATTGCTAACTCCGCCTTCATGTCTTTGTTCAGTACTTTTGTGACAGCAGATCAAATCTCCAATTCCCGATAATGTAACTTCTGCTTCATTATTTTATAAATTACTACACCCTGTGCCACCAGTTCCCAATCACCTATTATAGTATACTAATCTTATTGTCTTACTTTTCCCCACACTAACGTAAAAGAAAAAGTAATAGGGTCCTTATTTTTATTAAAACAATCAACAATATCTTGATTGCAATCAGCATACTACTACTACTGCTATGAAAGTTCCCTAAGCCTTAATCATTTGCTTTCCAGCCTAACTTTGATACTATGCTCTTCTTGTTCCAGAGTTCTTATTGGTGCAATTACTTGCACCAAGCAGCACTATAGAACAGGAAGAGCATATATAGGCAGGATTTTCATCTGTGGAGGAACTTTTTCTAGGTAGTCTGAAAGCAGCCTATTTAAGAAGATTACTTTAGCAAGCCCCTGATCCGCTGGCATTATTAGATACTACAACATGTTTCTTTATTCTTAATGAAAACCTAACTTTATTGCATTGTTTTGTCTTCTAAGTTTTTGTCAAGATTAATTTTTATCAACCAAAATCCTGTATTTTAGTGTGATTACAACCTGTGCACCTAAAACATGACGCCTCAGCACCAATTTCAACATTTAATTCTCACTACAGGGGATCACATCATGTTTCCCTGAGCATCACTTTTTATGAATTATGGATTTTGGTAACCCAGTTGAGGACTACCTCACACTAGAGGTAGCGCAATGCTCTAAACTTGAAGTGAATGACCACCAGGCTGCAAATCCATTCTGATGATATTTGTTAATTATATGAGGACCTAAGAACACACGCTGGCCAACTTAATGACATCATATTAGGCCATAATCATCAATTAAAAGCGTAAGTAAAAACATAGTAGCTCATCAACGCCCCTTGATAGCCTAGCTGATGATATGGATAAAGCCGCATACTCCAATAATGATTTGTACCAGAGAATTCTTCCATGAATTTTGCACTGAGAACTCAAGACATGAAGCAAGATCTTGGTGAATGAAAATACTTTTTTAAAGCGGTTTATCTAGCTACTGACCAAATTTGATTTTATTGAGATTTTAGTCAGGCTATTACCACATCTTTACAATATTTGAATTAATTTCAAAATGAGGTCCAAAATAATCATTTGTAAATGTTGACAGGGTCAGTTAGTTAACAACACTACAATTTATTTATTTTTGAGTAGAAGCCCCCCAGCAGAACCTGATAAAGAGGGCGATGGGGCACTGGTTACTTGTAACTTGCCTGTACTTTATATCTGTTCTGGCTATTGGCGTTTCTGCACATCCAGACACTCCAGTGACTCTTAGCCTATGCATTCCATTTAAATTATTTTTGAGACTCCAGAACAGCCTATACGTACTAAAACCGCTAATACTTTAAGTATTCCCTTGACATCTTCTACCTGGCTGCTCTGGAAGCTTAAAGATGTTTTACTCACATTAGTTGTCTTAGTAATTTGGAAATCCAGATAGGTACAATGAAGGACCTTGAGCCCTGAATCCATGAAAATCCAAGCAAGATTAACCCTGTTAATTTACTGAAACTTGACAAGAAGATGAATGAGCGCAATTTCTTGATCTTTTTGAGGTTAATATGTATGGATCGTCTGAAACCACTAAGTTGGCTGTGGTAATTTTCTAGCTGAACTCTAATAGTAATTGGGTTAATTATGATGAAACTATAGAAGGCTGGCGTGTCCTACCTTAATGGCAAAGATTTTCTTATCAAAAATATTTGTGGTGCGGAAAAATTGACCATTTGGAAGATGAAATCTTATTAATATCTCTTTCAACAAAGATAAATAAATACAAAATTTTTTTTCTGAGAACTTCTATTTGAAGGCACAGGCGTTATCTGGGCCAATGTAGTAAATGATTTTGATTCACAAATTGCTATTAACCATGCCTCTGATCCTGACAAGTATTTGTAGTGGGTTCTGATAGCAATTTTCTATGAGGAGCATGATTTTACCCCTATTGGTGAATTATCTCTGCTAATGCAGCACCCTTTTGAGGCACCTAATAAAAGTCATCAGGAGCCTTGTGACCCAAATCTTAGGGCCATCTCGCTGAAGAAAGAATTAACTTGACCTCCTGGCCCTTATTTTAATCGGCTGATATTACTCATATTACCTGTAATCTTTGTAAATAACTGGGGCTTATGCCAATTGTTGCCCATAATCTGGTTTCTAAGCCTAAGTCACATTTGGTATCCTCATGAGTGAAGAAGAATTGAAAAAAATTAAAGCAAAGTAAAACTGTAATTTTCTATTTCTTCCTCAAAAAATAATTGGTAATAAAAATCTCCAGAACGCATTCCACTAAACCATGAGCCTCCAGGAAGACCCGCCTCTGCAAGTTCAACCATTTCCATTGATGAGATGGAAACGGTTTCCACCCACTCATAGAAGAACCGCAATGCTGAGTTGGTAAAGGTAGTAGCTTTAAAGCCTTACATTCTATAGTTATAACAAAAATGGGCTTCCAATTGCATCTGGTGATATTTCCAACTTGGATGAGGCCCTTGTGGCGGTACTCATTGAGATTAAATGAATCCAACCTTAATTGATCGAAGAGACTCAGAACTATTTAGGTCAAGCGAGCACTTTGGGTGTCCACACAAGAAATTTCGTGAATGTACTTTAGAATGCACCTATTAAGGTATTATTATGAATAAGCTTGTAGTATGAGCATGTATTAAAGGTGGAGCCCAAGATAATATTGTGTCAACTAAACTTGTAATGAAATGGGCCTCGCCTGGAAATAGATCATTGGAAAGTATATTGTACCGCGAGTCCCCAGACAATCACCTCTGAATGAACCTAAAGTGCTTTGCCGCTTCAGATTGGCATCTTGGGATAAAGCTCTCCTGACTTAATGTTCCAAAATAAACAAAACGACTTCCTCATTGCGACCTCACTTATGAGAACTTATGGATTCAAAGATAATTTTAAATAGAACACATTAGAAATACTTGGACAAACTCTTCCACTATTCTACAATCTGAAGAATGAGGCCCAGCAGCTCAAAATTAGGGTTTTTTAATCTCGCGTTCAAGTATGGCATAGCACTAATTGGTATTAGGGCTGAATGGCCATATCTGGCAGTTACTTAATCAAATTATGGAATCTTAGGATTTCTACTATGCACTAATTATAGCCTAACATTACAGCGGGCCATCAACTTGTTGTGGAAACTGGAATTAATTTAAAATTTCTTAAGGGTTATATGGCGAAATATTTAAGCCTTGTAGTTATTCTAACTTGATTAACTGTCGCTGCAACTGGGATTACCCTTTCTCAACCATGGCGAAATTTAGATAAAATCAGATAATCTTTATGTGTACCTTGTTCAGATAAAGTGCCATCAAATTGTCACTTTTGTGCATCTGTTAACAACCAAAGAATTCCAAAATATTTATGATTTTGGGTCACTTTGATGAACTAGGACTTAGAGGTAATACTGAATAATCTGCTTTTTTTCTTTAGCGCCCAGGAAAGACTCTCAGGTTTAACATAAAATGAGTAGGACCAAATTTTAGCCCATTTTAGGAAATTTGGTGATGTTTTGCCAAGAAAAATTCTAGAGTTGGTTGTGCACACAATGTGTTACTCCATATTAATACTGGAAATAATTTACATATTTACCGCCATCTTAATAGGAGCTCAAATGAGGCAGATAAAGTGGTAAGTAAAGATATCAATTAGCTTATGCAGAAGGGGATGTTTAGCCTTCAAAAAGTCCTTGGGCTTCCCCAGTTTTGATTATAAAGAAGAAGGGCGGATCTAACTGAGTATTAATAGATTATTGGAAGGTTAACAGTATTACACAAAAAAGATTTACATCTTTTACTCTAAATCAACGATTTTCTAGACTGCCTGGGAAGAGCGCAATATTTTTCAGTCATTTATATAATTTTAGACTATTGGCGATTGAGCTTATAAAGTCTGAACAGGAGAAGTGTGCTAGGATTATAACTGTGAGCTTGTATCTACCCATTCAGATGCTGTTACATTTTTGGCTTGAAAGTAGGCTTGCTGGTGCTTTTTGCCTCAAATTTAAAAATTTATGTGAGGGGCTTTTCTCACCACTTATATGAAAATAACTAAAACAATAAATATGAAAAAGTTTTTTTTTTATATATTTAATAGGCGCCACATTTCAGGGGTAAAAGAGAGAATACATTTATTATTTTGATAAAAGTACATAAAACTTCTAGGCTTTACGTTCAGATAGCTTGATAATTTCCAAATTATGTAATAAGGGATTTTACCCTATTGAAGCACTGAAAACTCGCTTTACTATGGCTGAATGACTGATCAGGAGTTAAACATTGCAAATATGTACCAACGGGGTAATGATTTAATAATTTTTAGCCAATCTTTTAGCAAGATTTATTGCACCCTGGGGGACCCTCAATAAGCTTATAAAAGAAGGTGACCCGCTTTGGTGCATTCTTTGAACTAGTTGTAACTGGGAAAAAACCTTTGATGACCTTTCCATGTTTACCCGCAGAGTTGGGGAAATTTGACTTCCCAGCTTGGCGCTATTTTCCCGGTTAGTATTCATAATAGTGTTGCCCCAATTCATGGGGTTCCACCAACAAGTAACCAGGGTCGTTTAGCAATTTAATTATTATTTATAATTAAATTGTTCACTTTATCATTAAGGACTTGAAAATTTTGTTATTTCCCCTTTTCAGTCTTATTTGCCTTAAAACATTCTTATTTTGAAGCCTGGAGGGCAAAAGTCCAACACCTTTACCCACAAGAATGTTGGGGAGAAAGAGGCCATAGGAAGCGACCATGTTCCCAATTGATGGTGACTCTGGAAGCGAGAGATTTTGCTAGAGTTCTCATTCCCATGCTTATATTTTACTGAAAATGGCCCTTCCCAGATTGAAACAAGCTTCTCACGTATAGGAGTGATGCAGTTGTGATAATATAATACTAAGTCAGCTACTTTTAAGAAAGGTAGAAGGAAATAGACTCATTGGCTGCTTCAGCTTCTTTTGTGACCATCTTGGCCTTGTTAGTACTAGCTTTCACTTGTAGATTAATGTGTTGAACCAAATTTTCATGGCTTTCTCTGGGTCAGTTCTGTCAGTGAAAATACTTTTTTCTAGTAGAGCTGGTACCCAAGTTCTTGGCCATACAACACACAGAAAAAACACATTTGAATGCAATGATAACTAATTCATAGCCCATGAAAGCACTGGTTAAATAAAAATCCCAGTGGAGAGGATCTGAATTGGCTATTTTGCGGAGCATGAAGACCAGGGATACGTTAACTCTTTCTACAGCACTTTTTTGGATGGGTTATAGGGGGCAGAAAAGAGTTGTTGCGCTCCCATGGAGGTGGTAAGGAGCTTCACTACTCAAGAGACAACTTTTTCCCATTATCACTTAGGAGTACTTGGAGACATCCATGCCAGGTGAAAATGTATTGGTGTAAGAACTTGGCCGTAGCTTTAGCAGTCTGAGCGGGGTGAGCTACAGCTTCAATACATTTGGTGAAATGATCAATACCAACCAAGGTATAGTGATAGTCACCTGTGGTCTCATGGAGAGGACCTACCACATCAAAACTTATTGTGTGGAAATATTCTTAAGGAGTCGATGATTGATATTTATAATGGGACTTGAAGCCATATTTTTTGAAGGTCAGGAAAGTATCCAAAAATTCGGTTATGGTTTCCAAGATGACCTCCTAGTAGTACCGCTCTTTCACCCACTTATATGTTTTGTGTACTCCGCCATGCCCCATGAGAGTGTGACTCCAAGATGACAGGAACTCACTCTAACGGTTGGATATATTGCATCAATCTACTCCTACTTTCTTATATAAATTCCCGTTTTCCACCTTGGTATTGTGGAGCTGTCAGACTAGCTTTTTTTATAAGTTCATCTTCATCATCCCATTCATCTGGTATCATGAGGAAATCATGTAGCCTCTCAGCTTTACTATTGTCTAAGTGAAGAACGGGAAGCCATGTTAACCAATCTACATTTATGTGACGCGTTACATTTCTAATGTTAAATAGTCATATTGTAATGCTTGAGCTTCAGACCTCAGCAAGCCAACCGCTTATGAGGTCCTTCATATTCTGTAACCACATTAGAGAGGCGTGGTCTGAGATTACTTCTAAGGGAGCTCCATATAGGAACGGGCGGTAGTGTTTGACAGCGAGCAGGACAGTTAAACTCTCCTTATCAGTGACACTGTAGTTACGCTCTTCTTTTTGAAAGCGTTTTGCTAAAGTACACATGGTATGATTGACTACATACTCATCCAATTGAGCTTAGATAGCTCCAATAGTGTAGTCAGAAGCATCAGTGAATAACATGAAGGGTCTACTGTAGTCAGGGTGGCGGAGTATTGGACTTTTTTTGAAATAGATGCTTCAGAGTCTTAAAGGCGACCTTTTGTTCAGCACCCCAATGGAAGGGGGTGTTCTTAGCCAGGAGGCGGACGAGGGACTTACTGAGCTGGGCGAGTTTTGGGATAGAATTGATGGTAGTACCCATCATGCCAAGAATGCCTGGATGTCACGAAGGGTTTTGAGCGCAGGCATCTTGGATATTGCTTCAACTTTATCTTAAAGTGGTGTATCTCATCGTGTGAGATAAAATTTCAAAGGAAATCCAGCTTTCTCTGGATAAATGTGCATTTAGAGTGATTTAATTTGCTGTTAGATGCCCGCAGGCGTTGTAACACTTCCTTTAAATGTGTGAAGTTTTCATTTAAAAGTCTTGGAATAACTGTGATACCATCAAGATAGACAATGACGCATCTTAATTTTAGATCCTGCAAGATGATCCATTGCTCACTTGAATTTGGCTGGCGCATTGCACTATCCTTGCAGTATTCAGGTAGGTTGAAAGACCCTCACTGAAAATAAGAGCCCATCTCTGGTTTTATGGAGAAAGGTCCATCTGATAATAACCGCTAGTAGGTCAATGGCTGAAAAGAACCTGGAGCCAGAGAGTTGGGCCAGAGCTTCATCAATGCGAGGGATGGGTTACTATCATTCTTGGTGAGATTGTTTTTTTAATAGTCCATCACTACCTGATGACCTCCATTTTTCTTCATTATTAATAACAGCAGGGATGACCAAGGGCTTTGTGATGGCATCAGTAATCCAGCATCCAGCAGCAGTTTAAGCTCCGTCCACATCTATAGCTTCTTCATTTTTATTTTACAATAGGGCTTAGAGTGAATGGGTTTAGCATCCCAACGTCAATAGTATGCATCCACCCCTTCATGTGCCCTACCATGATTCTTCCTTTATTGGGGGTAACCTCAAAAAGAGGTCACGACACACCTACAAGCGGATGCCATATTGGTCTCCCCTTTAATTTGGGTTGAGCCCAATCTGAAGTATTGTGGATCAGCCACAATTATTAATTTATAATTAAATTCAAATTTGACAGCAGCGACTAATACTGAGGATGTCAAAACTCTATTGGGTCATGGTGAAATCCCTTTTGGAAGTTGCACCCAATCAAGTTACTCTTTTGGGACACTGGTGAATTATGATGAGGATGGTCCCGCTCCTCTTATTATTAATTTATTTTTTGTACTTATTTGTTAATTTCCCACTCCCAATTACACCCATTCCTGACTCATTGAGGTTCCAAAAATACCTCTAGGATCATTTCATTAGACTACCACTTATCACCTATTCTCTTTTCTGAATTAAGCTTTACTAAAGGCCTAATAGCCTAAGAACTCTCTGGGGGCTTTGGGGCCCTGATTAATATGGGCCAGGTTGGAATTCCTCCCCCAAAGTCCCGACATGCCCATAGTCCTTTTTGGACTTGGAGAAAATGTCATTGTAAGCCTTGAGAAGGGTGTGGACTTTATCTAGATCTGCTGGTGTTGGTTTATCAGAGATTGAACAGAAGGTAGAGTACATATGGATTGGTTGGCAGGTAACTCCATATTTGCCATAGACCCAATACAATGGACTTGTTTGATGTCCTCAATGGATATCAACAGGCCTCTTCCGATCTCCTGATGATTTTATACCACAATACTTCTTGGTGAAATTCCTAGCAAAGGGTTGATAGGGCAAGGATAGGCGGGGTCTAACACACCTGGTAAAACACTGGGCTCAAAGTCACTAACTCTATCTATGCTAATGAGGTGCAGTAGGCAGTTGTGCGGAATTTGCATGGTAATCTACATGCCAACTACCCTTTGTTCCTCAGCCTTAATGACCACCTCTTCAGAAGCATAAAAAAATACCCTCTAGGTTGTCCACTGAGGGAGACAACAGTCTTATATGCTTACCTGCCGTGGTGTAATGCAGGGATAAAGCGGAGGAAGGATATTCAAATGTGCATACATAATCCTTTTTATTAAGCTCTTCATTTGACAGAATCAGAGGAACCTCATAGTTAAGCAAGGGAGAAAAGCCCTGCTTCTAAATTGATTATACCTTCATATTCAAGCATAAATTGGTGTTACAATGTTTAAATCGTAGGTATTATTGGTCAAAGTCACTGCTGGAGCCAACAATATAAGCTTCCCAAACCATATGGGCAGAGAATAGTAGGCCCCAATGGTACAGGTGTTGTCTGGACCCACCGTTCCAAACTCTTTAGTGTAGTCAAAATCAGGGGCCAGCTTAATTTTTTATGAGCTTAGTTGAAACAACGTTCACTGAGGACCCAGTGTCAAGGATAGCTTTAACCTCCACTCCATCAATAACGACCTATACTATAGTTGAAGTACCACCAAGGAGGGTGGAAGAGCGAGAACCTCATTTAGATATAAAGGTGAAGAAAAGCGTTTTGGAGTTTAAGGGGTATTTCTCCTGGATAGTCTGCAGGGTAAGCACATACTAGGTAGATTGGAGATGTGTGGCAATGAGCTAGTCCGCGTCACTAGCAGTGTCATTAACCTTGAGACCACTTATCACTTGCCAAAGATAAGTTTGATGAGGTATCTTAGCCCAATTCACTCTCTCCAAGTTTAATCAATCAAGTACCTCCACTTCATCTGGAGCTCATAAAAGCATAATGACCAATATCTTCTTCACCCCCTTCAGACTTGTCGTCAGAGGGGTTATCAATGCAGGTTAGGGGAACCAAAAAAAAGAGTATGTTCAGGACTTCCCTTAAGGAATAATGTGTCTTGGTGTTGCTCCACCACCCCATTAATTTTTGGGGGAAGCGAAAGAATTTTCACAGCTCGAGTTTCAACCTTCAAAGTAGGGGGTTTGTGCTGCTTATGGAAGCAGGTTTTAGACTAGAGTTAGCTGAATGCAAAATTGAGGGGGTTAACACCGTGGAGGTGGATGCTTTAACTTAAACAGCTATGAATCATTCAGTGACGGTGAGATTTTGAAAAATAGGCGGTTTAGCCTTTGTGGTCTGGTCATTCAATTCTTTGTTAGTGGGAGCAGTTTGGACCTGAGAAATGGGGTTAGGCTTAGAAGCCAGTTTTGGGACCACCTGGGAAGGCCGTTCTGAAGAAGAAGATGGGCAAAGCAAAGGGTCAGCTGCTTTCACCAACTGAGTTTCTTGAACTGAAGACGAAGGGGAGAAATGCCCCATCACCGCCATTACCATCTGATTATTGTTATGGGACGAGGAAGCAGTGGGTGATGGCAACTCCGTCTGAGAAGGTTTCAGAGGGAAACAGCCGTAGTAGATGCAAAATTTGTCAGCGTAGATTCTTGGCTCATAAATCCTTGTGTAGGGTCAAGTTCATAGATTTCAGCAAGTGCTTGTAAGACCTCCATGGTTAATTGTACAGATTTGAAAGTGCATCTTACAGAAGTGAGATGCATCACCAAGGAGGAATGAGGTGCTAAGCCAGATAAGGTAGCTACAATTGCATCATTGAGAGGGAGCATTTGGGCAAGCAACAGTGGTTGAGCTTTATTATAGAAGCGCTCAAAAAAAGAGGTAATTGATTATCCCTCTTGCAGACTAAGGCACATAAAGGAATGTTTTTGCCGTTGGAAACTCTGCTTTGAGCTAAATTCATCAAGAAGCGCTTGCTTAACCTCCGCCCAAATGCTGAGGTTGACCATAATTGGGACCATTATTTTTTGAGCTATTTGATTTAAGCAGGGAAGAATTAGTGGGTTTTTGCTGGTCAGTTGCTCCTTCCATCAAAGTCTAATAAACATAAAGGAAGAAGGCAATACCGCACTTACCAGGTATAAATTTGTCTCGAAGAGGTGTTTCTAATATAATAGGGAATTTTGGTGAGCTTTCAAGCCTTTTAAGGGCGAGACAAAGCACTGGCTAGCCGTAGTTCCATCGTAGCTAGCTTGGGGTAATTATCTTTTGAAAAGGCTGGGATAATTACCACCCCCAACCACCTCAATATTTTTGAACGTTTTTTGTGGTGTACAGGTTCCCTACAGTGAGCACCACTTGTTGTTTTTTTGGTATGAAAGGAGGCTTGCTGGTGCTTTTTGCCTCAAATACAACAATATATGTGAGGGGGTTTTCTCACCACTGTAATTGAAAATAATTAAAACAAATAAATATTAAAAATTTTTTTTATATATTTATTAGGCGCCACGTTGTAGGGGTAAAAGAGAAGATAAACTTAATAAAATTGATAAAAGTATATAAAACATCAAGGCTTGATGTTTGGATAGCTTGGGAATCTCTAAAATTAAAAAATATGGGATTTTACCCTATTGAAGCACAGAAAACTTGCTTCATTATGGCTGAATGACTGATCGGGAGTTAATCATTGCAAATATGTACTAATGGGGTAAAGATTTAATAATTTTAGCCAATCCCCTTTAGCAAAATTTATTGCACCCTGAGGACCCTCAATAAGCTTATAAAAGGTGGTGGTCCCCTCTTTGGTGCATTCTTTGAACTAGTTGTAACTGGGAAAAAACCTTTGATGGACTCCCCATGTTTGCCCAAAGATTTATGGAAATTTGACTTCCCAGCTTGGCGCTATTTTCCTGGTTAGTATTCATAATAGTGTTGCCCCAATTCATGGGGTTCCACCAACAAGTAACCAGGGTCATTTAAGCAATTAAATTATTATTTATAATTAAATTGTTCGCATTATCATTGAGGACTTGCAAATTTTTTTCATTTCCCCTTTTTGGCCTTATTTGCCCCAAAACATTCTTACTTTGAATCCTGGAGGTCAAATGTCCAACAGATGCCACATGGGTTGTTCAATGCCCTCACAACTTTCCAATGAACTATGGATACTATTTTATGTGTTTAAGAATCTCTAGTGTGCTAGTTTATCTGGATGATGTTTATATTTTCCAGAACATTGATGAACATATGCACCACCTTTGAGCTTTCTAATTCATTTTGAAGGCTGAGCCCTTTAAAGATACGCAATTATTAATCGTTAGTAACTTCAGCGAGACCCTCTATTGGATTTATTAGTCTCTAGGGCATTCTATTGGTAGCATAGCTAAACCAAGGCAAATCTCTGTTATTCCTAAACAGGCGAGTCACTAGTGAAATAGGTAAAACTTTGAACAAAATACGAAGATTCCTTTTCTCGATTCAGGGTTAATTATAGGATTTGTCCAGGTTTGGGGTCATATGGAATATGGTAAGTTTTGGGGCAAACTAGCAGAATGATAGAGCTACTTTGGGCCTAATTGATCCCAATTGGTTCAGTTGATTTAGGTGATCCCCAAATGGCAAGATCTTTAGAAATTGCCTCGCGGATTTGGGAGTATTTAAATCCTTTGATAGCTTATTTTGAGATTCATTGATCGTGGCAATTTTAGCAGGTTCTGGTGTTACTTTGGCTTCTTAAACAGATTGAAAATATCTGTCAGTTAAGGCGCGCTTAGATTATCATGATTCCCATCAGAACAAAGTCACTTCAAGTCCTTTCTGATGATGGACATAACTTTAAAGGAATCTAGCATGAAATCAATCTATACCGGAGCCTGATTAACCAGAAGCAATGGAATAATCTGGTCATCGCTAATAGATCACATGATATGGTCCAGACCATAAAGATCAAGTTTATGGACTAATCCCCCTGGACGATGGTGAGAACAATCTCAAAATAATATGGTATCTAGGCAAAATTGATTTTGGGAGTTGCTTCATTCCAACTCTCATTTACTGATAGTCCCCATGGACTTAGCAGCTAAAGCTTTCAGCTGAGATAATAATATGCTTGCCTTTACATTGCAAGCTCAGCCATTTCTGGGGTGGAGGTTTCAAAAATGGGTTGTACACTTAAGGGTAAAACTGGTCCCAGCTATATAGAGCTTTAGATGTGTTATTTTAGATAAGAGGATGATAACTCACTTAGTATGCCAAAAGAGCTTCCAAAGGATATCCATTCTACCTTGATGGATCTTATTGAACTATATTCTGAAGGATGGCAACTAGAGTTCCATTTTCTCGTTCCACTTCTCTATTGTTAGAAGGATGATAGGGAACAGTGAAGGAGTAGTATGTGCTTATCAATACATTGAGTTCAATGATTACTTGTGTATCAAGTTATTGTTATTATCAGACAGCATCACTTTTGGACTACCATGGCAGGTAAAAACCTTCTAAGTAGGAAGAATGTGATCGCTTTAGAGGTAGATGAGGTAAAAGAGAACTTCTCAACTCCTTTAGTGAATGGTCAACTGCCAGTTAGATATACCGGTGTCCATAAATCGCCATATGTAGTGTCCCAACTGTATCAAAGCTAAAAGTAGAAAGGGGGCGATAAGCCCCCCAACTTGGTGATGATACGGCTGATTGATATTTTTCTTCCTAACACAGTAATACAGGAATTGATAAATGTTTTGGATCAACTCAATTATCCCTTCCCAATAGCACGGCTCTCACAGCCACTTATGGATTTTTTAACAGCACCATGTCTAAAGGGGAATGTATAACCAGAGCAGTCTTCATTCTAGCGGAAGGATGGAAGTATGGAAAAAAAGAGGGTACAACTTGTTTTTGTAACAATCTGTCCTCTATCCAGGTTCACTCAGTCAACTTTGCTAGTCGTTGCTTCACCATGGGGGTCTCTTGACTCTATTACTCTGAATTTCCAACTAGGGCATAAAGCCGATCATCTTCATAGGCATAGAGCATCAATATAGGTAGGCGAGACAATCCCTCAGCGTTCTGGTGGATCATTCCTAGACGATAAATGATGGTAAATTCATAACTAGAAGTTTTAGGAACCAGCGGGAAGGCCATCATTCTGGGTCCTTCATTTTCTGCAGCCACCATAGGGAGGCATAGTCTGTGATTACTGTATAGTGATTTCCATATAAGAAGGATGGAAGTGCTTAGTAGAAAGCAAGAGCACTAAGCACTCATGCTTGGCGACACTTAAGTTCTTTTCCACCCAACTTAGGGCTTTGCTGAAGTATACTATAGTGTGGTTTTTTGTTTTACATCAAGATGCGCCAAGAAGGCCCCAACAATCACATCGCTAGCATCAGTAAACAATACAAACAGTTTATTAAGCTCAGGATGTATTACCACAGGAGCAGTTGCGAGGGATTTTCTTAGAACGTCAAAAGCTTGTTATATGTCTTTACAAGGGGGTGAAATCTCCTTGTGGAGTAGATATGTCAATGGTTCTACATACTCACCAAAGTGGGGGATAAACTGCTAGTAATAATTAACAAAACTAGAAACGCCTGAATATCGCATTTACTTTTTTGTCATGGCACTTTCTCATTTGTGACCACTTTTCAGGCAATGCTAAATACCTCTTGGGTAATTATGTGGCTAAGAGATTTCCAAATCCTTAGGAAAAACCAGAATTTACTAGGTTTCAACTTCAGGATACCCAGCAAAGGCAATGAAGTCCTCTTTATATGAGAGAGATGTTGATCAAAGGTATGGGAGAACTACAGCCACACATCAAGATATAATAACACACAGGACATCTTAAAGTCCCTCAATAGGCCATCCATCTCCCTTTGGAAAGTGGCTGAGGCGTTACATATTCCTTGTGGTACCCTTATAGGTTCAAATAACCCTTTATTTTATATGAGGGCACATTTCTCACGATCCTCTACTTCAAGCTTGATCTACATCAGTCACTAGCAAGATCCATGGCTGAAAAGTGTTGGGATCCATCCAGGAGGCGTGAGGATCATTAATATGGGGTAGAAGATAACTTTACTTCCGCGCAAGAGATATAGCAAGCCATAAAATTACTACCCAATGGCCCCATCCTTTTTGCGTATAAGCAGCAAGGAAGAGCCCAAAACTTTGGGAAGGCTTAGGTAATATAGCATCCAATAATTGCTATAAATTTATTCAGCATCTGGGCTTCTTTTACCTTTGACTTTCAGTAGGGTCAAGTTTAAAACGGAGGAGGCACCTGTAAGCACTCTATGCTGCACCCCTTTCATTATGCCAGTCATCAGAACCTTAAAAAATACATCAGCATATATCTCAATTAATGCGTCTGCTTGCCGCTGTTTGGAGGTTGGGGTGTCACCTATTGGCACTTTGACACAGCCTATGGTGGTGTCCTCATTAATCCCTAGTTCATGCAAATTCTCGCACCACATATGGATTCAGCTCGATCTGCTAATAGAATTCATACATAGATGACAGGTTGGTGACAGATTATTTGTATAGGTTGATCTGAGAAATTGTCTATCATTATGGTTAAGGGCTCCTGATAGGCAGGATCCAAAAACCATGGGCAGGTAAGAGACTCACATATGTCCAGTTTACGTTCTCCATTAATCTCTGACAATTGATATATTGGAATAATGAATTGGTTCCAATGTCCACCAGTATTTGTGACCTAAAGGGGGTATAATGACCCAAATATTGGAGTTTATGGCCGTACCCTCCTGAGCGTCAGCGCAGTAAGGAGGCAGCTTCATATTTTGTACCAACGACTTTGTATTCTAACCACCTAAAGAAGTTTTGGTGTTTCAATAGGTAAATCATAGTCTTTATATTTCTCTGTATTTAGGAGCGTCTCTGCAACTAAAGGGATAAGGTAGCCTAGGATAGAAAAATACAAATCCTTGTGACTGATCTTGTTTTCAAACTCAATAAGAAATCGGGAGCCAATGAGAAGGTTAAAACTATCATTCTCTTATACAACTTTTGGAGCCATCACCACCAGAGATTTAAACATAAGCTGCAAGGTGGAATAAGCACTCAGGGAGTGAGTACGCTGGGTTCCCGCCGTTTCATAGTCCATGATGGGGTTAATCTGACGTGACTTTTAATTTCTTCACCAGATGAAAGATGACAATAACAGGTAACCCAGTATTAATTTATAGCTAGGATCTTCACCATATGGATAACTACTTCTACATGGGTTTCCTCAGTGCCAAAGTGGGGGATAGAGTAAATAGAATTCCCTTGCAGAAGTAGTTCACAAGGTGCAAAAATAGGGGGTAGTTTTACCTTTACTAAAAATTAGGGGGTCAACAACCTCCACCTTGGCTGGGGATAGAGCACCACCCTCATTCTGGGAAGCATTGGCAGTGGGAGCAGAGAGAATAGAGTCATCATCAGTGCCTCACGCCCAAAGCTGACTCCACATTCCCGTCTCATCAGCCTGTTTCTCACATAAATTAGCTTCAGGATTTATAAAGATCCCACAATAAGCATAAGGATAACGGCGAGGTTTAAATATTTTAGACTGTACTATGGCATGAATGGGGACTAACTCATCCTATTAGGTGCTTGGCGCATTTCTCGCTCAGGAAACTTCATTTTAATTTTTTTTATATCAGTATGGATTGGTAGATTATCAAATTGTGGAGATACAGTATGAGGTTTTTTATGCTGATATGCAGAGAGGACAGCAATGGCGTCGTCCAAGCTAACTCAATCACAGAATGCAAGGGCCTGAGATTTAGAATAGAGCCGCTCAACAAACTCATTGTCGGTTTACCACGCTTAGGGCAGTTATACATGAAAGCCCGTTTGCTGTTAGAAAGGGTAAGCTACTGAAAAATTCATTAGTGAGGGTATCACTTAGATCTTCCCAAGTTGCGCACTTCTTAAAGTAAGGCATCATAATTTCCCACGCCTTACTATCAAGGCAGGTCTGCATTTGCTGACACTTTTGGCAATTGGTAGCAATCTCAATAGCATTTTCATATACATACACATAAGACTGGATGATTTCAGCTCTATGAATGTACTTTTCTTAAAAAGTGGGTTTAAGATACCCAACAAGTTTTAAAAGAACGTGAATAGCAGGATGAGGGGAACAGCTAACCTCAGTTGACTCCTTGGCATCATAGCCAGTTTGAGGGACAGCCTTATGGACCTGGCGGCGTATAACTTTCATGTAATCCTATAGGTTGGCATATCAAGTATTGACATGTTCAAGTGGGGCTTTGGTACATAGTTGTCGGCGGAGTTTTTCAGTCTTGGCGGTCTGGCTCATTACTTTGGTGGACATAAAAACGACCTGACTATATAAGGAGACCAGGGTCCTGTTTTCATCAAGGAATTCCCCATCATTGCCATCTAAGCCCCACAAGCCACCTATAGCAGCTGCTTCTTAAGGGTAGTAATACGAGCTTCATACATTTTCAACTATAAATGGTTTATTATTTTTAATATGTTCTCCTCCATGAAGATAGGGATAGAGTTGATAGGCTGATATACTTAAAAATATAGCTTCACAAAATACCCTTAGAAGGAATTTGTCAGAAAACTCCAGTGTATTGGGATTCTCTCTCTGCTCAGCATAACTTTCTGGGCAATTTATTTGGTTAATTAAAAGCAAACACTTAATCGCATACCAAAGTCTTGCTCCAATGTAATCAGAACCCCGTTGACTGTCCCAGCATGGGGCAGCGGTGAAACTCCCCCCTCCATTTTCCATCTGACAGGAAAACGCGCTCAGAATGGCTCGCCCAGTTATTCCAAACCCTTGGGACAATTCATTACTCCCAAGGATCTTGATGCCCATCTCGCACAAACCCAAGCGGTGCCCCACTGCCCCCTGGTGCTCCCCTTGGAGCAACATGCATTTCTGCCTTAGGGTCAAATATGGGAAATTCTTCCCCTACGACGACCAAGCCATTATCAAAATGGCTCAGGCGGTGATGACACCAGCCTGTTCTTATTGACTTCCGCCCCTATAAGGGGTACTTTGATCTTGACTTCCCCTGTGAAGCTGATACAGCCACTGCGGAAACGTTGCCATTAGTATTTAATAATATTCCCCTTTTAACATCCTGGACCTGGCTCCCAATGGACACCACCTTGGTGGTCCAGTTCTCAGGTTTGCCCACCCACCTCCCCCCTGAAGTGCTCCACCAGGAGCTGATGGAAGGTTTGGCAGCCTATGGCGCCAACCCCATCTTACAATTTGTGGTCCCAAATGGGGCCACACGCCTCGGTGGGCCTCGGGTGTATGCCACAATTAGCCCTGAATCTACAAAAAATTCTTTAGCAATTACCCCTTGTGCCACCATCCCATCTGCCCCCGACCATCCATTCTAGGCCCACGTTGAGGGCGGATGGACGATTTGTCCATCCTGTTTTGAGTTAGACCACTCAAAATGCAAACGCCCATACTCAAAAACTTCCGCCAATGGTAAAAGTTTGCCTGACGCACTTCAATCTGCCACCCACCCTGCACCAACTCTGAATGGGGTATGATCCTACCTTCCCCTCCTCCAATGCCTGATGCTGCAGCTGCACCTGCAGCCACCAATCAGTATCCACCTTGCCCCAATGCCATAAATAATTCATCCAATCAAACATTAATTTGATCCCAGTTTGATCCCATGCGTCCACAAAAAAATAGAACAAACCTCAACTGTACGCTGATTCCCCAATCCAATTCAATTAAAACCCATGGGAGTTATTGGATAAAATTGATGAATCAGGTAACTTCATTGAAGAACCAACTATGCAAGTTGAGCAGCTCTGTAACGCAGATTGGGATGCAAAAGTCCTGCCTCAGAAATATGTCCCACAATCTAATGTTAAATCATTCTACAGCGACCACCAGCTTGCAGTAGAAGCAGCTGCCACACCAGATTGCTGTCTGCTCCGCAAAGCTGCCGCCCAATCTGTGGCTACACTCGCAGGAGGAATTCCACCTCCCATCATCCCCAAAAATCTTACTGCACAAAGTAAAATCAACATAAAAACTTTACACAAAAAAGTCACTGAAGCCATCCAGAACGTGGTAACAGTAGCACGGACTCTGAAAGCAAAGATCACCTGAACCAACATTGCCACGTTTGTTAAATTCCCAGACGCCCGCCTCAAAGCTGAAGACGCTTTGGCCAAATTAATCGTTGGCATTATGATGGCTGACAACTATTCAAAAGTTCCAGTCATCAAAGATATCGAAACCTATGCCGCTGATGCCCCCACACCCTTACTATCTGCCTTAACACGCACCCTACTCTGGAATGAGATGGATGCGGCTGAAGATGAGCCCCCTGATCCCCCACCCCATCCACCATGGAGGGATAGCAGTATTCGCTGCCCACCTAGTTGGATATTTTGTTAGGTATGATTCAGTCAACCCATCCAATTTGGGCGTTTTTTTTTTTGAATCGTTATTTTTTATTATGATTTTTAGTTTTAGTTCGGTAATGTCCATCCCCTGGTTGGCTTACCCTGGTTAAATAAAAACTCCAGTGTATTGGTTTTTAATTTGATATAAAAAACTGAGCCCTTCAAAGGCAAACAATTAATAGTTGCTAGAAACTTCAGCCAAAAAAACCCAGTAAACTTAAGAGTCTCTAGGACAATCTCTTGGTAGCGTAGCCAGAACAAGGACATCAATGTTATCTTAAACAAGCGAATCACTAGTAAGAACTAATTATGATTTTGGACAAAAACGAAGAACTTTTTTGTATTAGAGTCACTTATAGAATGTCATTAAGGTTTGGGGTCATAGGAAATATGGTAAGTTTCCTGGCGAACTGGAGAAATATAAAGGATTCATTGGGGCCAAATTAGTCCTAATTGGTCCAGCTGAATTATGCGATTCTCAATTGACAAGATCTTTAAAAATTTCCTCGAGGACTTGGGAGGAATTTGAGCCTTTGACGGCTCATTTTGAGAATCCTTGCTCATGGGGATCTTGGAAGGTTTGCCATAATGATGGTTCCTTGAACGAAATGCAAAACATCTGTCTTTTTTGGCGCGTTTGAATTTATTGCTTTCCATCAATCACAAAAACCACTCAGAAGAAAATTTCCGCCACCTCATAAGGCTGATCTTTAAATCAGCTGCATAAGTCAATTTTTTGAGAGAATCTGAGATATCTGGGGTTCATTATTAATAAGCATGGCTTACGCCCCAGCCAGAAAAGGTTAAAGCTTTGAATATGTAATGCAGCCATGTAGCATGTGTGACGTTTAAGTGTTCATTAATATGATCAGCTATTATCACTAATTTCAAATAATAACTGTGAAAATGGTGAGCCTTTATTTCATTTGTTAAAAAGGAAGTATCTTTTTAGTGAATTGGGAGTTGTCATTGGCCTTTGGTAAACTAAGGCGTTATCTTACCCAAGCACCACTGCTAATGTACCTTAATCTCTATAAATATTTATCATTCAAATGGACGCTTCTCTCACCACTGTCAGGACGGTGCTAAACAATTCAATAATGATGGATGGAGCACCCTGTGACTTACTGAATCCATACGTTAGATGTCCATGAACGGATTTATATGATAGCTGATAAGGAGTGCCTGACGGCCATTTATGCATGTAAACATTTATGGGTTTATGTCCACTAAGTGCATATACCATAGTAACTGATAATGCCTCTTTTAACTGGTTACAGAATCTGAAGGAGCTGGAAGGGTGGGTGGCTCTATGTACTAAGAAACACAAATTCTAGAATTTTTATTAAGACCGCCCCAGTGTAAGGCATCAAATTTCTGATGGTTTATCTCAACTGCATACTTTGTTTGGCAGATTATGCGTCAGAAGAAAATATTTATAAAAGATGCTAACCCAGCAATATGCAACAAACCGGTGGAAGTTCAGCGCATCTATGAAATTAAAAGAAAGAACACTGTTGTCAAAAACAGGAAGCTATATAAATCATTTTAAAATTTGATTAGCCTGGCAGGGTAATTACTGCTTCCACTCTAGTGCAGGTTTTGTTTAACGCAAGTTTAAAGCCTGGGCTGGATAAAAATCTCAGTGTAGTATATTTGTCTCAAGGTCAACCCACCTCGATTACTTTTATATAAAGGCATTAATAATCAGAAATTTTGATACCGAGTCAAAAGATCAAACCAATATTATTTTGGGAACTGCAAGGCAATAGAGCTTAAGGATTTAAGACACTTGAGCTTTTGTAACAGCACCACAATTGGTGATCAATGCATGTTGGTATTCATGAGACCCTCCGTTGTTAAAGGTTGCCAAGTTGGGCTCCTATCAAAAATCACCTCCTAACAAATAGTTAATCCTAACTTTTCTTGTCACATCATATCTATTGAAGTTGTGGGCCCTCTGTTCCAGTTACTTATAGTCAATTTAGGTACATACTTTTGGCCTTTAATCACCTCATTTAATTGGGTGGAGGCCAAAGCAGTTAAACACATGGGTGCTATGACCACCACCAAGCTTATTCTGGAGATTGTAATTTATCAGCATGGATGGCTCCGTTTTTTGATGGATAATGGGACTAACTTTACGTCTCCTATAAATTCTAAGCTTAACAACTTAGTGGGTATATTAAGGGTGTTGTCTATACTTTATCACTATGAGACCAACGACACTATGGAACAGGTAAATGGTACCCTCAATGGAATTTTACACAAGATAATCATGGCCAAGGCGTCCAGATGAACCTTTTCTTGCCTTCCGATGTTTTCTCCTTTATACCCCTTTTCTATTAGCCACAGGGCATTCCCCTTTCACCTTTATTTATGGGAAGCAACTGGCGCTCCACAATTTTTACTGTTGTTTCATTAAAGTAAATGTGGGTCCTGAAACATATTTAGAGTAACTGATGCAGATTGTCAGGATGCAATATGATGCGCAAGCAAAAATCCCTGCTCTCAAATTGAGCCTTGACAGATTGATTTTCAAACAAGCATGAAAGGAACCTTATCTAAAGGCACCAAAGCTAGATTATATCAAGAAGAATCACGCTTAAAAGAATCATTGAAATCACCTTCAGGAATCCCATCCCCACTTAAAGAAACATGAGAGGCGCTGACCCTACTGCTGCGTTAATAAGGATGACGCATACAATGGGGCGTCATCCTTGCAAATGATCCAGAAGACAGTAAAAGATTCTGATCTATTGAGTCCATGAAGGTCCCTGAGGCACCATGTACCCACACGCCCAACAAATATCAACACTTTATAACAAAAAAAGTAGCCTATATTATCTAAATCTTTTCGTTTTTCAACATATCCACTAATTTGTAGCTTTGCCCATTTTTTGACTTTGCAAAAGTCAAGAGAACTGTTAACTTGAGTAAAGTGTTTCTCACAACACGTGACTCCAAGCTATAATAAGTGAAAACGTCTATCTCAAATAATGGAGAATAATGGCAGGCACAAAGATCAATCTTCTGATCAGTCAAGAAGTATTGCTCCTTGGATTAATACCTTAAAGTATGAAGTGTCACCCACGCAGCCTGAGAGTTTAGAATTTTGGTCGCAAACAGTTCTCCCTGCGCTCAATGAAGGAAATTAGTACCAACTTCAGTATGAGAACCTTAAGGACATCGTCCAACAGGTGATATATGGCATCTCCTCCATGGATGTCCAGTCCAGCCGCTACCATGACTCTTCCATTCCCTCCACATCGGGATCTTTATACCTTAGCCCAGCTGCCAGCAGGAGAGCTGATCCTGAAAACTGAGCACCACCTTCAGAACTTTGTTCACCCCAGCTATTAATCACCTCCTAAAGCTAGTTTTGCACCATCATGAAGTCTCCTGACAATTGAGGCACCACACAAACCTTTTTATCTTATGTCATCATTTTTTACAATGTGGCCTCCTCCTTCATCCATGATTCCTATAGGCCACTATCAATAACCTCCAATTAATCAATGAAGCCTAAGCTAAATTGCAGTGCTAGATAGTGAATATTTGGTTATTTTGAAGACCAACTGTGTCAGAATATCCAACTCCTTGAGGCTTCTTGGGACCAGCGCCTTCCCCATGTCAAAAATCTGGTATGGACCCTGCAACAACCCTATTTGGAGCTGGCCTCTTGCAACTACACCTCTGAGAGTGAAGGACCTGAAGGTCCTAGGGGGACTGAGGTCATAAATGATGCAAGATACACAAAGGATCTGAAAGTCCCTGTGGGCCTCAAGGGCCCTCTGGCCCCACAGCACCTACCCCCAGAGACCCAAATGACCCTTAGTAAAAGGGTTCTTTGACAGCCCAAGATGCCTTATGTGATCAAATCCAGAATATAGCCCAGGGTCACAAACTCCGAGTAGATGTAATACCCTTGACCCTAGGATCTCCATTGAGGCATTATAATACAAAATGGATAATTTTAGTGCCTTCACCAAGCTTACAGATAGCTGAAACTCTCGCTTGGTCAGATCTTTCAAGGTGTTGAGACCTATCTGACCACCCTTGAAAGTCAGCTTCTCCTTCAGGGCGCCGATATTCAAGCCCTAAGGGAGCAGGTTACCCATAAGGCTTTCATTTTCTCCATCAATCAAGACGGGAATAATATCCAAGAAGACCTCAAGGGCTAAGACGACATTTGGACAGCAGGTCCCTTGTAACTACAAAGAGACTGAGATCTCTGAATCAGCACCAAATCTTGGCGTTAACACCCTCTCCTCTACTCTTGTAATTAATTTTAAGCCTAGTTCTAAAGAAAGATTCACCCAGAAGAAGAAAACATTGCCTCTTTCCTGTATTCCTATAAAAAGTTTCATGGATTAAGTCACCTACTGGCAAAAATTGAAAGATATCCACTCCTGTCTTAAAAGAACTGCTTAAGAGATCATGGCTTCCCACTTGAAAAAATGTAAAACCTGGGAACAGGTCCATATGGCCTTAATCCAAGAGTTCAGCAGCAATCAAACCTAAATCAAAAACAGGCACTTATGGGTATCCACCTGAATATAGGGGAGAGGCCCATGGAGTTCTCCAGCCATTTTCACGCTCAAGCGCAGCCCTTGGTTACCACCAATCATATTATCTTAGATGACGCCATTACTCCTGACATCTCCAGATTGGGTTTTTTCCAAGGTTCAAATTTAAAAGGTTGGCAAAAACAGTTTCATCTGCATCTGAGAAATAAAGGAAGCAACTAACAAGATCCATTCACCATCCCTGCAATCCAAGGATACACCTTCAGGTTCCTCAAACTGTCCTTTGCTCCATGTGGTGAGAACCAGAAGAATCCTTGAGCCTGATATACCTACTGCAAAGGTTTCAGACAAAGCAACAAGACATGCTGGAAAAGACTTGCCAAGGAGGTGGGAAAACGGCCATCAGCATGAAGGATAAGGCTCTCCATTCTGAAATCACTACCACGTCTAAATAATTATCCATGACATTGTTGGACATTTTTCCATCGCCTCTGAAAAGTAAGAATGTGGTAGGCCAAATTCTGCCAAAAAGGGTAGATGTTGGCCCTTTACGATTCTCCAATGCTCTTAAAAATGATTTTAATGATAATGTTGAGAATATTGGCCAAAAGACTCTAGCCAAAATTTCAGTGAAATCCCATTAATTGGGGTAACACCAGTTTGAAACCCACATGGGCACTATCTTTAAAATTGAAGTATCAGATTTTGCTGATCGCACAATGGACTTTGAGACAACCAGCGGAGGGTACTCCCCAACCATCGCCAAGTCCTTCACAACACCTAAGTGTGGCCCACTCCCTTTTATTGGCGTGGCGGATGTCCCCAAGGTGAAAGTAATTTCTCTAGCAGTGATTAATTGTGTACATCAAAACCTTGCCACATGGGTACATCCTTTCCCATAACCCCAATTTTATATTTCATATAGAGTATCTCACCTCTCCACCGATCTGATAGGAGAGAATATCATATTTCCTAATTTGGAATGCGTAGCAGCTATTCTGAAACTATCCTTGAATTCCCTTCGACCCTCAAAATCAATATAGATACTAATCATCAAATATTGGGAAGGGATCGTTTTCCATTTTACCCCCCACTTATAATAAAAATCTTAAAACCCCAATTTTCATGAGTGCATTATTTTAAATTTTATATAAATCTTTGTGAAAGCCAGCAGCGTTAAAGCACAAGATTGCCAAAAACAGCTGGTTTCCCACAGATCTTGAAAGAACTGGGAGCTATTGTAACTGAAAAAGTGGACTTAATACCTATTAAAAATAAAGAAATTGATACCACTTTCTCTTCTTCCAATGACTATCCCGTGTTTCACAATCTACCTACCCAGTTCAGAGGTCTGGTTACCTGAATCATAGTTTGAGTTTATAAGATTCCTGTTCTCACCATATTTACAGTGGTTCCCTTAAACGTTATATCATCCAAGTTTATGAAGCGCATTAAGATCGCTTCAAACTTGCCACACTATATTGAGTACGACATGGCTGGGCCTAAAAAATATCTGATCTATAGGGGCCTATTCTTACCGAACTATCAGATATGAAAAGCTTCTATTAAGTAACCCCGCTATCATACTGGTTAACCCAAGCTATGGCCTACTTCTTTTAACTCAGTTTTTTTTTGAGACGAAGCAGTAGTACATTATGATAACAGATTTCTATCTATAATGAGCATTGGGTCTCCTTAAACTTTGAAAATTCCCAGGACTCTAAGACAGAGGTTAAGCCCAAGCTTGCTACTAGAGAATGAGGGATAAATTTATTACCTCAATTATCATGCAAGGGGCTTTCAGTTCTGGCTGCCCTCATCTGCTGTTGATGGGCAAAACGGAATGTTTATTTACTTACTTAGGGCGACCACTATACAGCCAAAGTCCTAAGAGATTTCTGACACCTAGGTCTATGTTAACATCCCCACTGATACATGCTGGAAATCTGAGGTCTAACGACCCGTCCGCCAAGTAGGTGATAATCTTTCAGTGAATTCTAGATCCAGTTTATGCTGGGTCAATGCAGCGTTGTTGGCTAACCTTACTGAAAAAACCGGGAAGTAGGCCTAAACAGTCCCGCCAATTATGTCCATCTGCTAACAGTAGAGGCTGTTGCTAACATATAGAGTTTTAGGAGCCTATGGGACTTTGGGGTTGGAGATTCCCCATCAGTGGCCCTGGTTAATACCAGTATCAGAAAGGATCTTACTGAAGATCAACAGCGCAAAGTTAAATATTAGAGGAGTATTCAGACCTATTTTTGGCCTCAAATTACAACTTTGATAGGGTAAATGGGGTTCTACATCATGTGAAGACTGGGGATGCTCCCCTTCTGGTCCAGACCTTACTGAAAAAGTAAGGGTAAAGAAGTCCAGGTATCAGTAGAACTTAGAGAACTACTCAAAATGGACTCTAATTTGCTTTCACGCAGGTCCTGGGCTCTCCCATCCTGCTGATTCATAAGAAAGATGGCAGCCATCAGGCCGTGATGGACTAATGATGGCTCAAATTAATCACCAAGAAGGATAGTCATCCTTTGCTTCAAATTGACAACTCTTTCTAACTGCTCACTGGATCGCAGTACTTTTCCACAATGGACCTTGTCAGTAGGTATTGACAAGTGGAGCTCGCCCAAGAAGTTCAAATCAAGTGCATGCTCATTGCTAGAAGGAATATTTGAACCCACAAGGATGCTCCAGGGCCTCTGTAATGTGCCGCCCACTTACAAACGTGCCATGGACGGGATCCTTATGGCTTGAAGATATCATGTGTCCTGATCTATCTCTTCAACATCACTGTCTTCTGATGAACTTTTAAGGGACACAGAGCATTTTTTAAAAGTTTTTATTCGGCTTCAGAAGGCTTTGATAAAGCTCAAACCTAATGGTTCACCTTCTTTCAGAGTGAGATGGAGTTTCTGGGACACAAGGGCACAAAGGATGGCATCCAGACCATTCCAGACAAGGCTGACGTCATAGAAAAGAAGTCGCGCCCCATGATCCCAATAATTATTCAAGTATTCCTTGGCATTTAAGTTATTATCTTCAGTGTATCCCTCAGTTTGCTGACCTAGCCGAGCCTTTATTTTAACTCCTGCAGAAAGACGTAACTTTTGAGTGGCGGCTGGAACAACAGGCCTTTAGTGCGTTGAGGACCACTCTTTGTACTAAACCCATTTTGTTCTACTCACGTTTTGATAATCCATTCTTGCTGCTCACAGATGTGATGATGTTACCATCAGGGCTATCCTATCCCAGCATGACAAAATAAGTTCGGCCACCCAGTGGCTTATTTTAGCATGACTCTGAGTAAGACCGAATGGAACTATAGTGTTACATAGCAGGAATGACTGAATGTTTTTCTAGTGATCAAAAACTTTTGTTCTTATCTCTATGGAATTTAGCTTAACTTCATCACTGATTATTCCTTGTTCCAGTGTTTTCAGATGATTAAGGACTATATGCCCTTTTATCCAAATGGCCTTGAGGCTGCAGAGTTACTATTTCACCATCTTTTACTGTATGGGTGCGATCTACTATAACTCTGATGGCCTCTATTATGCAGGTGCTGGACGCTCTGACCCTTGAGGAAGACTGACTGTATGATCTGATTAGTCAACCTGAACTCTGGGAGTTAGAAACTCCTGATGTCCAAGCTGAGCTCAAAAAGATGACCTGAGACACTCAGATTAAGGATGGGCTGCTATATACTAGGATCAATAAGAAATGGCTCCCTTATGTCTGCACTTCTTCCTTAACTGACATTATCCTAGAGGCCCTTACTACTGTAGGACATGGGCAGTTAAAGTAGACTCACAAATGGTCAAAGTCACGATGTTACTGGTTACATGGTGGAAACCATCCAAGAAGGCCTGGAGGCCTGTATGAATTGTCAATCCCAATACTGGGCCGCCCTCAATATCAACACTCAATCATTGCCCCAAAGGGACCCTTCAATGTCGTTAGCATTGATGTAATAAGCCCTCTTCCCACTAGAATACACAGCCATTAATATATTTTTATAGCCATGGACCCTCTAACCAGATGGGTCGAAGCAATTTTGGTCCTCCCTGCTACTGCAAAAACTATGGCTCTCTTCCTCTTTTGATCTGTTTTCAGTCAATACTGATTCCCATTTTACATTTGGGAATGGATTAAATTTTACCTCGCAGGTAGTCCAAAAACTTACATTGCTTTTGGCACTAACCAAAGATTTGACGCCCCTATAACACATCCATAATGGGGTGGTCGAATGCGCAAATGAAACCTTTGTCTCTATTTTAAAGAAGTTTGTTGCCTCTGGCCATTCTTGCTGAAATCATTATTTACCCAGTGCCTTGCTTGCCTATATAATAAGCTATCATCAAGTCATTAAAGTGTTCCCCTTTGAAGCTCTATATAGACATGCTCCCTGGCTCCCAATTAGCATCAAGCCTTTGTTCAAAACCTCCACTACTGAAAACTCCAATATAACCATGAGGGCCTTAACTGATAAAATTGTCCAGCTTCTAGCTCTAGCCATTCTAGGCATCATCATCACCTGAAGGTAGACATCCCTATATAGTGTTGGCTGACTCACCTTAACCCATTTTTCAACTAGGCGACCTCATTCTCATTTAATTCTATTGACTCAGAAGTCACAAAATAAGCTAAATGTTCTATGGTCTGTACCTTATAAGGTCATACATAAGGTTAACTCTGAGTACTCCATTGCTGATATCAGTCAGGGGATAGTGGTGAATCAAATGCATGGCTGGTTCCTCCTACCCTATACCCTCCTCTGACAGGATCTTGAGGGGAAGTTGTTGGTATCTGAGATTGCAAGCAAGCTGAAATCCCTGCTCCTGAATCAAGACTCAATAGATCAACACTTAAACCAGTGTGAATGGAACTTATTCTGAAGGCACCAAAAGTGGATTTGATCAGGAAGCATTGTGCACCCAAGAATTGATGGAATCACACTAAGGAATCCAGTCCACGCTTCCCAAATCATTATAGGCGCCGCCTCACTACTGCGGTCATGAAGAGGACGCATTACAATGGGGGCGTCATCCAGGCAATTAATCTAGAAGGCAAAAAAAGATTGTAACCTTTTGGGGCCATGAAGGTCCCTGAGGCACCATGTCCCCACACGCCCTATATATAATAACGTTTTTTAACACAATAAAATAGTCTATATTCTCTCCAATTTTTGTTTTTTGACTTATACGCTGATCTTCAGCTTTGAGCCCAATTTTGGACTTCAGCAACAGTAAGAGAACTGTTACTCTGAGACAGAATTTGATTCAAATATAGAGCAGAGAGTATTCTAAAGCGCCGGCTCAGAAAGAAAGGTCTTGCAAAAGCAATAATGAAGATTGGCTGCCCTTAACAATTTTGTTGGTGGTAAGTTGGCTCTATATTACCATAACCATGGGTTCCTATGGACTAGCAAGGTGAAACATTTACTGAACAGGCCTTTTTGATACCATTAAGACATCTATGGATGCCTAAATTCTGAATAAACTTTAAAAGTCACCTTATTAACTGGGTGTGCACAATGTTACTGAAGAAATATCAACAATGCTCTGACCCAATGATCACTATTTCTCAATGATCTAATTGCCCCACTCATCTTTGTGCACTGAATTTTTAAATGGGAGACATATTTTAATTGGTTTGGACAACCATCATGGAATATTATTATTATTCACTTAATCTTATATTTTGACTAGTATTTAGAAACAGGGTTATTAACTTATTTTTCTTTTTATTTCACCCCAAGGCCCCTGATTTTATATATAGCTGACAAAGTTGTATTGAATTACTATCAGTAAATAAGCTGAAGGCCCTACATTCATTTGCACCTCCAAAAGCTGATCAAAATCCATAATCCCTAACGGTAAAACTTCCATTTCCTTAATCTACTAATCCTGTAGCCTTAGGACTTGGTGTTCCTATAACCCTTTATTTAACTTTAACACTAGTACACTACCTTGCCTCAAGCCAGCATATGATAATTGGTAATATAATCCTAATATAATTACGTCCATCTGAAAGTATCTTAATTGCAATAAGCATATTACTACTTATAAGAAAATTCTCCTGTTCTAACAATATACTTTCTTGAGCTATTTTAATCCTACGCTTTTAGTTTCAAAGTCCTGAGTGCTGGTCAGTAGTCAGAAAATAAATTAGTAAAATCTTTGGAAATGAGAAGAGCATACATGAGAAGGATTAACATCTGGAGGAGGGACGTTGTTTGAGGTAGTTGAACCCCGCCTACAGCAAAGATAACTTTAGATAGCCCAGAGCCACTGGAAGAATATTTTATTACAGTGTGCTCCATGATTGTAGTTAATAAATAATATTTATGTCAAGAAAGGTTTTATCTTAGTATGGTTTTACAAGGTAACTGCTCTCAAACTTTAATGGTATTTTTTCCGTTTACAACCTGTGCACCTGAAATATGACACCTCAGCGCTGATTTCAACACAGATCAAGGTGATATCAAGGGTAGGAGCATCCGTGGGTAGAGGTATTAAACAATGAAGTGAAGGTTATATTTCTCAATATTGTGCTTGAAGGACAACATATACATAATAACATGTGCTCATTCTGGAGTGAAAATTGAGAATTCAAGAAACATTTTTTCAATGACGGTACATGTTGCTTTTGTAAGAGATAAAAAACTTTTTTAATTAATACCTTAGCTTATGACTGCATCAGAAAAAGTTTGGTAAGGAGGTAATATAATTTTAAAGCTTTGTGAAAAATCAGAAGAAAAAATGGGGGGCTTACTACTGGTAGCAGCTCAGCTACCAACTTTGCCACTGCTTCATGGAGTAGGCGATTTTCAGACAATGCCACCACGGCCACAGTAAGCTATTGGTAGCTTTTCATGGCAAGGTTCTTTAATTTTCTGAGATGCTAAATGGTGCTATTCATAAGAAGCCTTACAACTAACAATTGCTTTAAGTATAAGACTTTTGAAAGTTTAATATTTGTTTTTAATTGGACGGCCAAGTTTAGTTTTTGTCCTAACAAAAATGTATCTGTCCTTTGGTAAGAAGGTAAAAAGACTTATTGAATTAAAGTCACCAAATGGGGATTTAGAATAAATGGCATAACTTTACTAGTGAATAGATTATGGATATTTATACATCATTAACATTACAGCAGCCCGTGAGGAAAGAAACCAGTATAATAAATCAATGAGGCTATTTGATCGAAATCTCTTTATTAGATATCAGATCCTGATTTATGAGTGCCCTTGTATCCTAAATTCTATAGGAGGTATTGTACTTTAAAATGGCTTATTTGTATAAGCCTTAGTTTCATTCAAGTTATTCTTTGGCCAGTTTCTGGATTCAAACTGCTTAAATAAGAAATGCATATAACCTTGAGTTATCTGATGGAGATGTTGCTCTATTTGACGATGTTCCAACTACCCGGAAATATTATTCTATCTGGACATCAGAGGCCTAGAATCAGACCCAACAGAAATCCGTCATTCATTTTTAGCATCCCTTTATTGATATATTTATGTTAAATCCGTGTGATTACTACAATCCTTAAGAAGGTCTGTTAACTTAGTTTATTTTGATGGGAAAGATTGATTTATATTCTAAATAGTTTCTGATACCCTGATATCCAATTTCCCCCTTTAAGAATATTGGCAGGGAAATATTGGCGTAAAAATAGATTATGTACCTGGTAAATTGTGACTCCAGTTTCTGGAGACTTATTTATTATTCTTCTTTGTGCTTGTAGGTTATGGCGTATGGTCCTTCCCAGATGAAAAATCCCTCCTCTATGCAGTGCAATGCAGTTATGGTAGTATAATACTAAATTGGAGATAAAATCTGGTAAAGGTTGGTGGGTTGCATTGAGGACTAGTCTTCTCTTTTACCGTTTTGACCAGAGTTACCATTACATCAAAAAGTAGTTAAATAGTTCTTTGTTTTAATATTATTGACACTTTTTTCAGGCTCTCCGGTGTTATCACTGGTGACTTTGTGTTCCAATAGAGCATGGATACCAGATTATCTTCCATATAAAGCCTTAAATGGGGACTTTTTGATATTATAATAGCTTATTCAGTAAGCCATCAGTGTGCTCAGGAATTATTGTTACCAGTGAAAGATACCAGAAGTAGCCACATTTCTCCATATTAAAACTAGAGTCCCATTAACTGGTCTAATAATTTGATGATGGGTTTTAGGCATCTGGGAAAAGCTGTTGTGTCCTCATGCTTGTTGTTAAGATTTTCAAAACTTTTATGGTAAAGTTTTTGTCATTAACACATACCAAAATCTGAGGACATCCATGCTGAGTAGATATACATCAATATAGGAGGTAGGTGGTGGCCTTGACGGTTTGCGCGGGACAAGAAATTGCTTTGATACATACTGTGAAGTTATAAATCCTACAAAGAAATATTGTTTTACTCCTGATGATACATGTAATTGGACCTACAACACTAGACTGATGGTCTTGAATGCTGCTTAGGGTTGATCGCTGGTACTTTAACTTGTCATTATGCAGTATCTGCTTTGGTAAGTTATGCAAGCACCCAAAAAATCTACTAAGATAAATTTATACCCAGTAGTAGAAATTCTTAATCCATTAGTAAGTTTTTCTAATTCCCTCATGTCTAACTATTGTGGACTTTTATCATAAGTATTAACTACTTTAAAGGTCATAATTAAGTAGCCCTATTATGTTCTAGGTTTTTTTGTGTAATAACACTCAAAGAACTCTTGTGTTTAGGGGTGTTGTTTCAGCATCGTATAATATAATTAATTTTCATCCTCACATTGGTATTCTTTATGAGTAAGCTAAGTAATTTATCAGCTTTCTGTTAGTCAGTTTAAGCAGGAGTAGTTGATTTGGTTCACCCAAATTTTTATGTCATGTCGCTTATCAATGAGCAATATTATGACATAGTGTTATGATATGAGAACCCATCAAACTAAACTTCCAGTAGGATCTTTCATGTTTTAAAGCCACCTTAAATAAAACATGGTCTGTAACTACAGTAGAACTGTGCGTAAAAAAGAAGGGTCAAATGTGTTTTCTGCGATAAAGCTGCAGGCATTCTTTCTCTTTAAATCTATCTTTTTTTATCAGCCTCTAGTAACATCTTGCTGTATTAAGACACTGGGTGGTCGTTGCCTTCATCTTCCAAATTCAGTAAATGGCCCCTGCTGTTGGATTGGATGCATCTATGTAAAGAATAACGACTTTCAACAATCTAGATGTTGCAAATTTTGCCTTATTATAATAAATCTTTTACTTTATCAAACGCTATTCTCTGTTCTACTCTCCATAAAAATGTTGTATCTTTGGCAAGTAAGCAAAATGAGGAGCTGGTAATTTGAGATAAATTGGAGATAGATTGAAGATACTATCTATCAATCTTAAGTGTTTGTCAATATTTCTTAGGCTATTCCTATCAGGCATATTGTATAACACTTTACCATTGTAGTATATGGGCTGAACTCTTTATTGCATTATGGCATGCCCTAAGAGTCCCAATTTTTATTAAAATAAGACTCACTTTGTAGATTTTGTGTTTTCTTTTAATTTTTGTAATTGGGGAAAAATGATTTTTGATGATCTAGATGATTGGTAAAGGTCTTTATAAGTAACGTTATTTCATCTAAATAAATGAACCCGCTGCTCAATTTAAGATCTTGCATGATATGATACATCACCCCATTAGGATAAGGCATTCTTGTTAGATAAACCCTGTGGGAGCAAATGGATTTAAATAACCCTTCCATGCAGTTTAAAGCGCATCTTCTTGGTCTTCCGGTGATAAATCTACTTTCAGTAACTGCTGGCGAGGTCCATCATGACAAGAAATTTAAGCTGGAGAGTTGGACCAGAGTATTGCCAAATGGTGGAATGGGATAGACGTTTTTTGAGGCTGTTTAGCCTCCTGTGATTCATCACTATTCTATGTCCACTTATTTTTATAAATGAGTAAAAGTGGAGACAACTAAGGAAGCTGGGATGGCACAAGTAAGCCAGCATTCAATAGTTGTTTATCTTGGACTTATTGTACTTTTTTACTTTAATTCTTGTCAGGTTTCAATAATATTGGATTTGGATCTCCTAGTCAATGATTTGTATCCAGTTTATCATATGAACATAATTGAAGTCTGACGTGGTAAAATATCATGATAGTCTTCAAGTTGCTGATGCACATTATAAAATTCCTCCTGACTTATTTTTTGATATTTTGACTTGAGTATTGAAGAAATTAAGTTATCATCGTCTAGGCCCAAATCAAGTTGAGTACTAATAGGATGTACCTTGTCAATATTTTTATTAATATAATTGGTCCTTTTACCAAAATCCTGTTGTTTCTAACTACATTTTTGAGCTAATATTTAGTTCCCTAGTTGTAACTCTTTGGTCTGCTTTTAAGTAGGGTTGAGGAAACCTGATTACACTCTGGGATTGAATTTACTGACTACGTCCAAACTAATAATGAGTTATAATAGTCTGGAGGTATGTTCAGGGTTACTTTGATGAGACCACTATTTGTTCTCATTGTTTGATTTTTATCTCTTTAGAAGGAAAAAAATGGTGTTCCATCTGAAGCATCTACTGAATCAGGGAACTTTTTTGTATCTTGTCCAGAATTATAATAATGTAAAGGTAAATTAGAAAAAAGGTATTCAACCATATAAGAATATTTGTTATTGCTGGATTCTTTATTATCAGCACAAGGGAAGTTTGCAATTAAGTAGAGAATGAGAAACTTCTTCTAAGTTAATACTCCTTCATATATACGATATAATTTTGTCTAGGTGAGTATGGTTTATTGACTGTGTCCAAGGCAATTGTGGGAGCTGAAAAGCACCTTTTTCCAAATATATCGGCAAGAGAGATCAGACAAATATTGCTTTGGTGTTATTTGGACCTGTGGTGCAATATTCCTGGGTGTACTCAAGGTATTATGCGAGCTTATTCTTTTTATGAGACGTGATGAGACATCGTTAATCAGAGATCCAAGGTCCAAGATAGCCATAGCTCTGACTTTCTGGATCAAAACTTCTTCTTTCATTACTGTTAACCAAAAATTGGCGGTAGGGCTAAAATCTCTTTTGTATGAAGCCTTGCATTGAGCTTCGTTTCATTCTCAAGACAATTCTTCTTGATTTCTACTAGACTGTGTACACTCAATATTGGTTAAATAAATAGGGCTAGGTATTAATTAGCATTACAGGCTCTATCAATTTTTGAACACCTAATAATTTGATGTAGGTAGGTATTACAACAATCAAGTTTGTCTTGATTGTTAAATTTCAACCCAAGTTCAGATTTTCTGAATCTTAGTTAAAACATTTATAGAAGATTTTAATCTTGTAGAGTTTGGGAGCTGGGTTATTCTTCACCAGAATTATTGATTAGGCTTGTATGAGCCTAATCAATAATTCATTTGAGGCCCTTGAAGGTCAAACATAATAAGTTACATCGCCAATCCTGAAAGCTCACTTTATTTCACCCTTGTCCCTCCCTGGGGAGCATTTTTTATTGCTCCCCAGACAAGCTCTGTATTATGGAACAATTTTTAGTCATAAATGAAAAATTAATGTTGTTTTGGGGTTTAAATACCTCACTTACCTGTGTTATTTTCTCGGGCTTCAGCATTAAGGAGCTTTTTGCCTGGTTAAGCCAGACCAATTACAAATCAACTTTGCAAACTAACTTAACGTAGGTATATTTTGGCTCTGTTAGTGCACCATCTCTATCCTCTAAAGTTAGTTTACTTTGGCGCTGTTGGTGAACCAAAGTATTTCATATCTTATGTAAATCAAAACTAAGATAATTCCGATTGTTACAGGTATTATCTAAACTTAAGCATCATCAATATTTTGGTGATTAAGTGCTCCAGGATGGCAATCACAGCGGGTTTACCTACACTAATAACCTTTAACTTCATAGCCTCCTCTAGAGTCTTTACTAGAATAGTTCTTAATGCACGTGAGGTAATCAATTTGAAAGGTTCCAGTTTCAAGTCTGTATGCTGTTAACTTTAGAGGTACCTGACCCTAAGCTGACCATTTTTCTCCCTGCTTAGCAGGGGAAAATTTCTTCATAAAGCACTCATCTTTGATGCAGGTATTCTTCTTACAATGATTACACTAGATAATTTTACCTTCTTGGCTTTTTCACTTCAACAGTATATTTTCTGGGTTTTTGTGGCAAACTTTTGGGAAGTTTTCAGCTTGTACACCAAATGCATTGAGCAGAGCTATAATTAATTTTTAGAATTGTGTTGAAGTTGCATTTATCTAAAGTCATGTGTGTATCCAAATCATGATTACATCTATTGAGCAACACCAGCTGCTACTGCATCATCCAATTTGAGCAATGATGTTATAAGAGTTGAGTCTTTGTCTAGAAGTGATTAAAAATTCATCTATGATTTTTAGTTCAATGTAGTGTGATCCTCATGAAATCCTGTCTCTTAAAATAAGGCTTTGCTTGGAAAATATTTTCTTAATAAGTGCTTCTTTTACTTCTACTGTTTATTCAGTTTGTCCATGTGAGGGGCAATATTTTATGTTCCATGTATTTAAACAAGACAAGATATGTTTACCATTTTGACAATCAGTTGGTCCTTCCATTGCTTCCTAGTATATTTAGAGGAGGGATGATACGCTTAATTCTCCAGAAATCAACTTGTCATTGAAAGTGAGTTGAATGTAGTAGCTTCCATTACTGAAATAAAGTGTATTAAAGGAGCGTCTTGACTAATTATTCTATTTTGAGTGTCACTATGCTTAATTTGTTTTTAGATAATAAGTTAATCTTGCAATGGGTTAAGATGATGTTCCATTGCAATGATAAGTCTGGTGTTGAAAAAAGCAAGCTAATGCGTCGTTCAATAAAATATACTAATCAAAGGTCCATAAATAAATATTATGAGCTTGTATGTGTTGGCGAGCAGTAGAGCACAAAGTTTGTAAGAGTTTTTTCTGATATCCTAACACTCCAATATGTGGGCTAAGCCCTCCTTCATATCTTATAGTTCTGCGCTTTATTAAGGTTTAACCATCTTAAATTTTTATATATCCATAGTGGAATTCCAGTTCTTCTCAGCCTCATTGAGATAAAAATAAAACTTGTAAAGCCTTGAAAGATAGCTTTATTTCTTCTTAATTTCTAAATTATAAGATTCTTGGCAATTGAGTGGAGCCACTTTTGTGCATAGGATAGTTAATTTTATAAAAACAATTATTTGGGTAATAAGTTTCTGTGACAATTTCAGAGCTTCTGAAGTTTAATGGGATTCAATTTAATTAAATTGTTCATTACAAAGTCTCTACCTGGGACACTAGATGCTTAATTTGTTCTTCCTTAATATATATACTTATAGAAATTTGGCCAGCCAATTTACCATCAACTACAGCAACTTGCTGCTGAAGCTCTATAGCAAAGCTTTAAGTAGTTTCTGGGTTACTTAGATTCTGCAAAGTATTTTTTGAGAAGCTATATAGATTTCTCTAAATACTTGATTATATAGAATCAATGGTCCCCATTTGGTTATGAAGTTGATTGACATACAAATAATTTTCTTCAATGAGTATGCATTTATAACCAATTCTTTGTGACGATAATTTTAACCTGCTCATAGGCTAGTATTAACGTAATTTGGGTATTGAAGTAATTTGGAGCTCCTCATTATGGACTCATAATAAAACACCAATATGAAATATTGACATGTGTAAAAACTTTATAATATATCTAATATAGGTTTACACTTGTGCTTTGCATCTCTGAGAGAGCGCTAATTTATAAGATTCCAAGAGCCCTTTCCACACCAGATGCCCTTTTGTGACTGGCTCTTTCTCCTGGAGTTATAATTTCCTAAGTTAAGTCTCTGACCACCTTACTGGAAATCTGAGTTAGATGTTGATATTCTGGGTTCTCAATTTTATGTTCAAGCATTCCTTCAAATGATATTAAAGGGGGGACTTCTCATTAAGTCATCATCTTCACCATTCTTATTGTGCATTCAGTGTGTTACAGTATTGATTGGCTTATCTTATATGGCGTGATACAATAGATAAAGGCATCATTAAACAATGGATGTGGACCTATAGAGAAAAACATCCTATAAGGCTTTTCTTTTTAAGATGCTTGATGTACTAATCCCTTGAAGCCTGACAGTTGATAATTTCTTTGAGTCTATTACTTCAATAAGTATTTTATTAATCCTAACTAGGGTGGCCAAGTTTTGCTCAGGCCCCAACAAAGAGAGTATTTATCCTATGTTAAGAAGGTGAAGTGAGCTAATGAAGAAAATTCACCAAACGAGGTTTAAAATAAAATTAAAACTTTATCAGTGATTAATTTGGGGATATTTACATGTTATTAGTAACAGTAACCCTTAAGAAAAGTAAACAGTATAATGATTAAAGGAGGCTATCTGAATGGAGGATTTTCATTGGATATCACATTTATATTCTTAAATGCCTTTGCAGCCTATATTGTATAGGCGTTATTGTTCTTAAAAATAGCTTATTTACAAACCTTTTATCAATCAAGTCAATCTTTAGCCAGATTCAGGATTTTTTCCATTTTAATGAATACTTTATTTAAACTTTTTTATCATCTGACGGTGATATTTCTTAATGTGCTGATGGTCCATCAACTTAATTTATTATGTTATATCATAATGATTCAAGTCCTTGAATTAGACCTGATGAATTTTCTGTCCTTGATTTTAGCATCACTATTCAATAACTATAATATTTTATTGTTTGCACAGTCCCTAAGTATATTTGTTATTTAAGTTAACAAATGTATCGCTTGATCAAAATTCTTCTTAGTATTTTTGATACCCTGGTATCTGACATTAGGGACATAAAAAGGCTTAGGGTCATATTGTCTGGGGGATAAGAGCATCAATTTCAGAGTTCAGAAATCTGATAGAACATTTGGTGCGGATGAGGGCTAAAAGAATTCGTTCAATTATAGAAATCACATCCAATAAGGACAAGAATTTTAGTGAAAAGAATTGTTTCAACAGAAAAGTTTTTTTCTAGATGGATTTTTGGGCTAAGAAGTTTATGAATCAACCTAAACTTAAACCTCCTTTCCATTTTTCTGCTTAGTTTTGGTTTGGAAAGATCAGGTAAAGATTAAAAAGAATTATATAATTCTGATGTTGATTAATTTTCAAGTAGGCATAGAGGGTTTAGTTGGCAAATTCCACATTTGAGCATCGCCATCATAGCCTCATACTTGAGTTGTTTTATAAGAAAGATTGTTAAATTTCCAACATGATATATATAAAGGTATAATAGCAAAAGAGGAAAATAACACAACCATTATCAACGCAGATCCTTAAAAAATGGTTATTTGCTGAGGCATTATGAGCATGCAGTGAGATAAGTTGTACTATGTCTGGGTGCTGGGGTAGAGGGTAATGTTAAATATAGCATGAGGCGCTTCAAGGCACTTGTCACCACTACAAATGGTAAAGTGGAGTATGGGATTGGTTTGATAAGAGGAGAGAATTGACTTAAATTCACTTGAAGAGATTACAGAGGGAGGTAAAAAGGGATATCTGCAAATGACACCAAAGTCTTAGTGTCAGTGATGAGGTGGGTATGAGTTGTGGGTGATGAAGAAGTTTCTTATAAATTAGAGTATCCACAGCAGCAGCCATGTCTCCCTCAGAGGGAAACCCAACATCAAAATAGCCTTATAAGTATGGAAGTAAATAAAACCTGCCAACGCAAAGGTAGCAGTAATAAGGTCTTTATTTGTCTCATTGCATATGGGAGTTTTGTTTAACTAGAACTGTAGTCATACAAAAAAAATTGGAACGTGGGAGGGTGCATGCCTGAGTAAAGTCAGATTGATTTGCATAAGGTGGATTGATAGGTCATTGAGGTGATAAAGCAGCTTGAGGTAAAAGGTAGACTAGTTTAACCAGCCTGCAAACATTTTCAAAGCTTTATTGCTCAGAAATGAAGAGCTGCTGCCCCAAACTGGAGCAGCAGCCAACGGAGCAATGAATATCTAGGGTGGCCACAATGAGCTAAATATCACTTTTCTTTTCAAAATAACTTTTTAAAGAAATAATGTTAAATAAAAGAAATAAATTTTTTATCTTATTTTATGTTTCATGAACATTAATGACTTCAAAGTACTAAATATAGTAAAGTGCTTATATTTATAGATTTAATATGACATAACACATAAGGGATTCCCTCTTTTGTAACCATATGACAGACAATTTGCAAGTGGAAACTTATTATATAGTACACGTTGACAAATAAATAAAAAAATAAATGAGGTGGGTTGACCTTAGGACAAATATATACCGCAATAAGCTTTTTAGCCTGTGCTGGTTTTGAACCTGTTTCAATCAAACCCACCCAGAGTGAAGCAGGAACCACCTGATATGCTACCACTACTCATAAATAATAAATTAGTAATAGTATATTTGCTCTAGCAATGGGAAAATCTTCATTTATAACTCCTATAAATACATATAGCAGAATTTAATTTTGGATAGTAAGTGTATTTAAATAATATAATAGTTGTAATTCCTTTAGTTTAAACTTTTTTATTAATTATTTGAGGTGGGTTGACCTTGGGACAAATATACCACACTGAGAATTTTTCTAGCCAGTACAGGTTTTGAACCAAAAACCTGCACTTAGGGTGGAAGCAGTTTTACCTGCTTGGCTAACCACCCCTTAGTTTAAACTAATTTATTTTTCCTTTTTTTAGTTCTAAATGTAGCATATTAATATATATTAATTTTGAGTAGCTTCTATTAAGTAATAATCTCTTAGAATTTTATTTTTGTTTATATAATGGTATTCTGACCAGGGGATGGATATTACCAAAACAAAATACCAAAACAAACCAAACCTGAACAACCTGAATCAACCACCCAAAACGAGCAGCAAGACACACAAAACGAGCATAACCAGCTAAGTGGTGCTGCGGTGAGCTGCTTATCCCACCATGGCAGAAGGGGAAGGGGTCAGGGGGCTCATCCTTAGGTTCCTCATTATACAAAGCACGGTCCAAGACTGAGAGCAAGAGCGCGGGGTTATCAGCAATATGTGGGTCAAGATTACAGAGTATTTGTTGGTTGTAGAAACTATCATCATCAAAAATTAAAATTATGTAAGTGGACAAGAATTTCTTTAATTGAATGCTGATGGCAGGAAGATGGGGTATTTAAGCGGCACTTGTGTGGGTGACCTTTGCTTTAAGTTTTGAAGTGGCAATCACTTTCTGGACGGAATCTGCAGCATGTTTATTAAACTGTGGAATGACTTGTTTGCTTTGTGGGGGGCAGGTCAGGGCAGAAATGGGAGGAATCAGACCTTTGGCAAGCATCTTTGCCGTGTGGGTAACAGCATCTTGGAGGATGTTTTTTGGGTTGGGAAGCTGCTGCCACACAAAAATGATGTTGGGTGAATAACAGATTGTCATGCGGCCATGGTGCATAAAAAATCCAGGGATCTCAATGGGGGATCATATAGGGTTAAATTCTTTTGTGTTGGCTTTGGAGTCTTCAATCACATTACCTAATTCATTGATTTCATCCAATGAGGACCATGGGTTCATGTCATATACGTCCATGTTTTCATCATTAGGGATGACTGAGTCAGGCGATTTTGTTAGATCTCAAAAGTTACCCGGTGTTCAAGATAGCAACATGATTGGTGGGAGCATTGGTGGCACCTGGCTTAGGAGGATCCTGATTGGCTACTGAAGATGCAGCAGTGGTAGCAGTTTTTGGAGGAGGGAGGTAGGGTTGCACCCTATACCCAGATGGCTGCGGTATAGATGGCAAAAAGGACGCTCATGTCCTAGACTGCAGAAGTGGGGGAAAAATCAAGTTAGGGGCAACTAAGCTTCAGTTGATCTAACTTCAAGCAGGATGGACAGATGGTCCGCCCGCCCTTGATGCGGGCCCAGAATGGGTGGTCAGGGGCAGAAGCAACGAAGGAACTAGGGGGGATCTGCTCAACAATGGTGGTAAATTTAAGGGCTGATTGTGACAAAATGCCCAACACCCATCAAGGCATGTGGCTCCATTGGGTACCACAAATTTAAGGATGGGGGTCAGTTCTGTAAACAGATAAATCTTTCATCAGCTCCTGATGGAGCACCTCAGGGGGAAGGTGATTGTGCAGCCCAGTGAAATGAATACCAACGTGGAGTCAATGGGGAGCTGAGTGCACTTGGTGGGAATTGGGGTGCACTCAAAGAGAAAATTCACAGTTGCTGCATTGGCAGCATCAGCTTTACATGTAAAACCAAGGTCAAAGTACCCTTATAGTGGCGTAAATCAATAAACCCAGCGGATTGAATCACCACCTGTGAAAGTTCAATCATATCTTTGTCCGCATATGGGAACAATTTCCAATATTTAATCCAAATGTCAAACTGCATGTGAGATTGGGGAAGCACAAGAAGGTCAGAAGGGACTGCCTGAGAGCATGCGGGGTAAATGGAAAGATCCTTGGGTGGAACAAACTGACCCAAGGATTTGTTAGGACTATACAAACCAGTCTGAGCGCGTTTTTCCAAAGGTTGGATAATGCTGGGTGGGGTTTCGCCGCTGCCCATATGGGAGCAGCAGGCTCTGGGGCCATGGACATCAGTTGTGGCGCCATGGCTAATTTGTTGCGAATTTGTTTTTTTTAAAAACGCAAAAAAGTGGGTTTGAGTGGAAAGAAAGCTTCTTAGTCTCTTCAAGTTATTGTACTTTTTTAGCAGGAACTTAATTCATTCTTTATATATAAAATTAGATTTTATATATTAAATCTCTTTATTATTCTATCAACTGGAATAAATATATGATTTTGTTACATTTATTGATTGATTAATTACTAATATCTACTTTATCAGACTTATAAAATATATAACAAAATAATTTAAAATAGTAAACTAAGATAAATTTGAATAATCTTTTGTTATACATAAGTTACTTTTCTCTATTGTAATCATCACTTTTATATTCTTAGTTATAAAATATATTAATAATCAAACTTGTGATTATTGCTTAAACAATCAGTATTTTTAAGCATCAGAGCCAGATAGCCAAAAGCAATTTCTTAGCTACGATGATGGGGTCTCATTGCCCAGAAGGCTTAGCTGATCAAATTTAACCTTAGTGAAAAAACTATATATCCTGTCTGATGACTATCAAAAATGGTTCACAACTTCCAACTATCAGGAAACATAAGCCTTTTATCAAAATCCACTTTTTAGTTTGTGGTGAGCTTCACTTTTGGCGCTGAGGAACCATTAAAATACAAAACAATATTAAAGCAATTACAATTAGCTTCCTCAATGCAAAAGCATCAACTTCAAGCATGCCGTGAAAGTCCTAGACCTTGGCTTTCAAATGATTATAACGCTAGCATGATGGCAGATCAACACCTTTTAAAATTTTTACAAATCTTATTAAACGTGAAAATCAGAAAGATCACCGAAAATATTCCTCTGACACGCACTCATTACTAGGAAGACAAAAAATATTTGGAGTTCTGGACAACCTCTCATCCACAGTTCACTGAGATTTTCTGAAACACTCTTGATAGGACTGAGCACCTATGTCACAATCTTTCATTTTATAATTGAAAACATCTCCTTGCCCCCATTTAGCAATGGACAAAGCGATGGCCATGATATTCCCAAGATGGATTTTGAAAGAAATAACACTGTAATTCCCCAGAATGTCTTTATTGCCAGCCTGAAGGCAAACATATCTGCCCATTCAGCGTGTGCCACAAGAAGTGTCCCCCATATGCTCCAGTTGCAACAAAGTTGGTCATAAGAATGACGCCTGTCCTAAATCATGCGAAGGCTACTAGTACACTTATCTGGAAGCATCCAGTTAGGACCCATATCCTACATGTCATGGTTAAAAATGATATCAAATTTAGGACCAATGTAAAAGACAAAGCAGTATGTCAGGAGGCCAAGAAGGTGAAGTTAGAAGGCCTTCTCAGACCTCAAGCATACCATAGATTAACGCTGGGTCAAGGAGAAGTATGCCCAGGTTATTCCCAAGGATGAAAGAGAAGTTTAGCCCTGTATAACAGCAGGAGCGTTAAAATGAACTAGCTTTGCGGTGAACAAAAATTGTTTGCATTGGTTTTTAAGGTAAATGGGGACTCAAAACCTGTTTGTTTTTGAAATTTACAGCTCAGGTCGGCCACTTCTACAATCAATTACCTGAGTTTGGTTGATTACCCAGTATAGTGTATTTCCTGATGGAAGTGTGCACCAATTGGTGCGCCTAGGCTTAGACTCACTTCCCTCAATTTAATGTTTTTCTGAAAATCCTTAAAAATCTTATGTATAGACCAATCTCTCCCGTTGGTCAACTTCTCCCTTACAATAAACCCCCATTTAGTACACCTTTTTTGTATTTATAATATCTTGGTCTTTCCCATGAGCAGACCTCTTCAAGGAGGCCTTGCGCAACGTTAACCATTTAATTTTGTCCACTCTAAATATATCCACCCATGCACCGTTGGGCCGCCCTAATTTCCTCCAACCTATGACGCCTATACCTTACCACCGCATGCACTGTGTTGCTCCCTTTTGTTCCTACTTCTAATAAAAACCTTATTTGACCTGAGTTATTCTAGCTCACACACCCTCTGCTGAGCTCTGGTAACTATTGTATTAGTGTCCAGTTTTCTGGTGTGGTCCCTGTGCACCTCTACACTGGGGACAGGAGAGTTAGAACTCTCCTTACATTAGTTGACCAACCATTTTATTTTATGTGCACAAACTGATTTCTGTGTGGGACTTTCACAAAGCATAAACAGCGTGCGCCAGCTGTGGGCTTTGGCTGTGGTCAGCCTCTTCATTCTTTCAACTTTTTCCTGAAAGTTGGAGCATCTTGGCGTTATTTTAGCTGCCTCCAACCGAAAAAATCCACCCTTCTTGTTTGTACCTGGTGGATACAGACACTTTGCAGTCTGAAAGTTGTGATTCACTGACTTTCCACCGGAAAGTCATAAAATCATTTTAATAAATGAGTTTACTTTGGCAACACGTTCAGATGATGCCAGTAAAATCTTCAAAGATGGAACTGGGGGTGATGGCTTTGAATAACATCATCCAAGACTTTGCTTTATGGGAATAGGATAACTCACATCTAAAAATGCGTTTTATGACAAAAAACCATATATACCTACAAACCATATTTACTCCCATATGGATCAGATATGTTACCTTCTCCCGTGTATTAAATTACCCCAGAGGACACTGTTTGACATCTTCCATGATCATTAGCACTCAGGAGGTTGAAAAGGAACTGCGTTTAAAATATAAAATGTTTATGCCCTGCTGAAGATATGGTGAGATATGTGGCCTCAGTAGTAAGAGTGGCAAAATATTCCTATCCATTATTTGATTCAAAAACAGACCAGGGTGACAAGTCAATTCCAATTGAAGAGTTTGTTGGTGAAGTACTGGCATTTACTGCCTTAAATAAAGACCATTTGGGGTATTTTCACTGACTGCTACCCTTTCCTCCCATTTAAGGAAATTCAGCACCACTATTTTGGTGGATACTGGAGCCTCTGAAATCTTTATGGGCCAAAGCCTAGAACTACCTCAAGCTAAGTTATGTACTGGGTGGTATTGTTAGAAGAGGGGCTTCCCAAGGTGTTCCCATGCTAAAAATTCGGGGCTTAGTGGACTATCAATTTGGTAACTATCATTTTTCTGACCACTTCCAAGATATCAAAAAACCTCTTGTACCTCATTATTTTGAGTGTAGAGATATGCGATAGTTTGATGTCAGGACTAAAATTGAAGGAAAATACCCTTTCTCTCACTTTAAAGAATGGTTACAAGTTGGTGGTCCCTTTGGATGAAGCCAACTTTCAGGAAAGTTGCCCCAATGGCTCAATATTTACCCTCATAGCCTTGCCCCTATGCTGAAGGCCTCTGTGGAGGTTCCCTTACCTTCCTGTTTGGTGGGGTTGGAATCTTCATTTAATGTGGCTTCAGCCAATGCACTCCCCGATCATTCCAATTATAATTGTGAGTTCAAGCTCACTATGGATCTGGTGCATATATTCCCCTATTTACCCATTGACTGTCCAGGAGGAAGAGGCTTTATGTGTGGGTTAAGGAGCAATAGCCAAAGGCGCTATTTTTCACCGTACCTACCCTGTATGCTCCCCACTTCTCTTTGTGGAGAAGGCCTATGGAACTTTACGCCCTTGTGTAGATTATAAGAACCTAAACAATGTTACTGTACCAGACATCCATCCCATACCTTTGGATTCTTAGATTGCCCGCTATATAGAGAAGGCTAAAGTCTTCTTCAAACTGGATTGCCTCAATGCATTCAATCAGATCCTGTTTAAGAAGGGACAGAAGTAGTTAACCGCATTCTGTACCAGAAAAGGGATTTTCCAGTTTCAAGTCACGCCCTTTGGGCTTAAGAATGCCCCTGCTATCTTTTGATGCCACATTGATGCAGCGTTGGGGGTCTTGCTTGGGGTATGCGCGGTTGATTACATGGATGATATCATAATGTTTTCTTCTGATCATGAGTCCCATGCAGTACATATTTGTAACGGTTGGGGCTCCCAAGGCCCAGCCCGCCACCAGCCCTAAACCACCACCCCAATATGTGGCTGTACCAACTCTGTATGGTCCTATCCAAATGGATGGCCTTGCCGGGCATCTGGGCTGAGGTGCGGTGCACCACCCTCTGTCGCCATGAGCCCCCAGGCTGAGGTGCATCCCTACAGCCTCTGTCGCCTCAGAGTTACCTAGCTGAGGTGCAGTTAACCAGCCTCTGTTGCCTCGGGCTACTCTGGCTCCTTCCCCTCTAACCAGGTCAAGGCCACTCTCAAGAGGATCCCAGCGCGTCCACCCCCTTTCCTCTCCTCCTCACCGCACTGCCATCTGCACCCCCAATATTGTTTTAAATTAAATAAAATTAAATAAAACAAATCCAGCAAATAGCAGCCTTTATTAGAAAGGACTCAAATTCAGATAGAATTCCAAAGTGAGGTCTAATGGTCTGACCTCGCTTTGATATACTTTTCCTAAAAAGACTAAATGAATTGTAGGTAATGCGGGGCGCGCAAGCCTCCAGAATTGATGGCATCCAGGTAACTTGATGGAGAATCGGAGGGAACCTCAGCATGAACAACCAATCATATAATTAATTTATTTAATTTTTATTCCATTTTCGACCTTAATAGGAAACTCCTACTCAGAATAATGGAATTGCAACTATTGATGCACACTAATCTCAATTCCCAACCTTATGAGATTCATGTACAATCATCGATTGTTACAACCTTCAGCAAGTGGTGGAGAGGTTAAGGGCAGCCTGCCTTATGCTAAAGATCAGTAAATGTGAATTATTAAAGTCCCAGGTCACTTTTCTGGGAAACGTGGTGTTAGACCAAGGACATATGATAACTTCAGACAAGGTGAAGGCAATTTATAAATGTTTATCCCCACGTCACTCAAGGAATTGAGTTTTTTGGGGACGTGTACGTTCCTCAAGAAGTTTACGCTAATCATTCTGAGTTGGCAGCGCCCTTGTACAAGGCCAGTGGTGCAAAAGTACTTCAGTGGTCCCCCATTTTGGAGGATGTTTTCCAAGCAATAAAGTGCACCCTATTGTCCACATTCGTTTTTTCCATGTTGATCCTTCAAAGGAGATCATCGTGTCTACTGATGTCTCCAGCTTTGCCATAGCAGCTGCCATATTACAAGTAGGCGAAGATGGTGTAGAGCATACGGTGGGATGTCTTTCTATGAGAAAGTCTTTTCCTGAGTTAAACTACGCCATTTATGACAAAGAGTTACTAGCTGTGGTGGAGGCGCTGACTTATTGGCGTCACCACTTTCATGGCTCTTCCCACCCTTTCTGGGTATGTACAGATTACCGTGCTTTACTGTACTACCGTGCTCCTCATATCTTAACTCCATGGCAGACCCATTGTCATGAGAGCCTTACCCAATTTGAATTTTCTTATGAGTTTAACAAGGGCAAGGAGAATGGGGTGGCGGATGCTTTGAGCCGCAACCTTGCTTTAGCTCTTGATCCAAAGGAAATAGAGGTTTATAACACTCAGTTGATAATTTTTCTGGGTAAGATTAAATCTCAACTTTCCTCTTCCACGGCCAACGCGCCAGCGCTTGCACCTCTGGAAAATGTGGAGGGACACAGTATGCTCATAAAGTAGTCCTTTCTTAGCCGTTATCAGCTGAATATACTATGGTACTTGCTAAGAGCGCTCTGAATCAGGAGGGTCTAACCAGGGATTATCATGTAAAGGATGAGATGGTGTGGTTTCAGGGGCGACTATGGGTTCCTGCTGGACCACTTCGCCTGGAAATTGTCCGGGACCATCATGACAGAATCACCTTTGGTCATCATGGAGAAGCAAAGACCTTGGAGTTAATTTGACGCACCTACAATTGGAAGGGCTTGCCTGCTCAGGTGGGGCAGTATTGTAAAAAGTGCCTAATCTGCAATCATGGAACCAAATAGTCAACCTTTAGCGGGTTTTTTGGCACCAGTACAAAAGGCTGAAGGGCTCTGGACTTCCCTATCGGTGGATTTCATTGTGGAATTACCAGTTTCTGATAGTTATGATGCCATAATGGTGGTGGTGGACCAGTTTACGAAGTTCGCCCACCTTATTACTTGCAGAACAACAAAAACTGAGGCTGAGATGGCTTGGCTCTTTGTCACTCATGTGTTTTCACTTCAGGGGTTCCCCAAGAAATTCTTCGTGATTAGGTGACCTCAGTTTTCTCCACCTTTTGGGAAGAGTTGTGCAAGACTCTTCAGATTTGCCCCTGCCGTTTATCTGCCTATCAACCCCAATCAGATGGGAAGATTGAAAGAGTGAACCAGTGCTTTGAACATTTCCTGCGGTGTTACACTGCTGTGGATCATTCAGATTGGGTTTCTCACCTTCCTATGGCCCAGTTTACTACAGCAACACTTTGCATTCTTTGATCAATTGTTCCCACATCTTTCTCCAACCATGGTTTTAACCCCACACTTTTAACATTGAGCCCAGATATGGATCCCAAGTTGAAGCGGTGGTGGACTTTTTCAAGACTATCAAGAAAATACACCAAGGGGTTTCCATGAGTTTGGAGGCAGCAATGCAAGTATATAAGGGGAACACTGATGGTAAGCGACGAGTGGGTCCAGCGTACAAGGAAGGGGATTTCGTGATTCTTCATGCTCATAGCATCCCTATCAAGCAGCCATGCAAAAGGCTGAGACCAAAGAGGATTGGGCCTTACCGCGTTGTTATAAAGGTGGGCCACGTCTCGCACCAGTCGGATCTTCCCTCTTTGTTTTGGATCTTTTCTGTCTTTCATCAGAGCAAATTGACGTTGTTTGAAGGCCCCTATCAGAGACACCTGAGGCTTATATCATGAATGGGGCGTCAGAGTGGGAAGTGGATGAAATAGTAGCCTCCTGCCATGTTAAAAGAAGGTTTGAGTACCTGGCATCTTGGAATGGATTTGACGCTGCAGAGAAAAGTTGGGTACTAGCGCGTGACTGTGTACATGCCCAAGACCTGAAAGAAGCTTTCCTCAATCGTTTCCCCCAACCCGCTGGATCACAAACAAAGAAAAATGTTGCTGCAATGAAGTTGGCCCCTTCCCACAAGAACATCCCCGGTGCAAGCCCCTGGAGGAGGGTTGAGCCCTGAAAGGAGTAGAGGGTAATGTCATAGTTAGAGGATGACATCATAAAAAGGTCCAATGTAAAAGACAAAGCAGCATTTGGGAGGCCACTCAGACCTCAAGCATACCATAATTCAACGTTGGGTCAAGGAAAAGTATACCAGGTTAGTCTCAAGGATGCAAGAGAAGTTTAGCCCTGTATAACAGCAAGAGCGTTAAAATAAACTAGCTTTGCGGTGAACAAAAACTGTTTTCTTTGGATTTTAAGATAAATGGGGACTCAAAACCTGTTTGTTTTTGAAATTTATAGCTCAGGTCGGCCACTTCTACAATCAATTACCTGAGTTTGGTTGATTACCCAGTATAACGTACATCCTGATGGAAGTGTGCACCTATTGGTGCGCCTAGGCTTAGACTCAATTCACTCATTTAATGTTTTTATAAAATCCCTTAATTATCTTATGTCAAGACCAATCTCTCCCGTTGGTCAACTTCTCCCTAACAATAAACCCCAATTTAGTACAACTTTTTTGTATTTATATTATCTTAGACGTTCCTGTGAGCAGACCTCTTCAAGGAGGTCTTGCGCAACGTTAACCATTTAAATTTAACCACTCTAAATATATCCGCCCATGCACCGTTGGGCCGCCCTAATTACCTCCAACCCATGACGCCTATACCTTACCACCGCATGCACCGTGTTGCTCCCTTTTGATTCTTACTTATAATGATAATGTTATTTGACCTGAGTTAAACTAGCTCACGCACCCTCTTCTGGGAAATAGTAACTTTTGTATAGCGACTAGTTCCCTGGAGTAGTCCCTATGCACCGTGAACCTCCACGTTGGGGATAGGAGAGAAGTAGACACTCTCCTTACACTACAATGAATTGAAGGCAATCTATTGTTGGACATGCGCTAGATACAAGATAGTACAACCAGAAGTGCAAGGACATCACAAGGAAGTCAAGAAAGAGAGAAGAGCTATAAAAGAAGAAAGTTAGAAGGAAAGAGTAAAAAACACCTAGCCAAAGAGGAAGCATGTAGAATCACCCTTGATCAGCAACAGAGCTAAATGGCTAGAGCTACTATTCCAGGAAGTCTCAGACAACCTTAACCAAGGCTCCCAAGCCCTTTACCAGGCCATGGAGAAGTACCTTTAACTAATGTCTATAATGGTGTACAGATTAGCTCAGCTCTTAAAGAAAATCCAGTCACCCAACTGTATATTCTCTAAACTAAATTATATGGATGAAGAAATTTCTATTAAGCTGACTGGATACAATAAGATAGGAGAACCCAGAGCGAGACTCAAGCTAACCATATGCCTTAAACGGATATGAGGTCCAATGACTAGAGCTAGAGTCCGCCTTTTTTCTCTAGAAGTTCAGCCTAGAGTCAATCAGGCTCTGAAAAGGCATAACGGATGTGCTGGGCTCTCTTCTCAATAGGAACTTCTAACATTTCAGGATATTTATTATTAAGTCCCTAAATAAAAAAGAGGGCTCCTGATAAACCTACCAGCAGATGTACTTGCCCTCCAAGGAAACTAGTTCTTGCTATTAATAAGAAAATTGTCCAGATGTTTCATTCTTTACCAATAATTATGGACCAAGATTTTGGTTTTATGGTCAATGCACCGACTAAAACTATATCATTCATAATTTATTAGATCTAAAAGGTTGTGCTCTAACACTATCCTTTATTTAGAAAGAGCAACTTCATAGCGCCGCATTTTTCTACATCCCACGTGAGGCAGATAAACAAATATGTTTAAAAATTTGGCCTCCCTAAACCTCCCACTATATGCCACTTTTTAGGGATTCTGACTGCTATCTGGATTACAGGAAAGATGGCAAAACGTAAGAGACCCGCCAATTAAATCAAGCAAATATGAAACTAATGATCTTAAAGGGCTACTGGACGCCAAACCCCCATTCATAATTTACTTCTTTAACTGAAAAAGCCTCTATATTAATGGCCAACTTGTCAGTGCAACAAAAAATTATTTGATACTCATACCCAACACCATGGAATCAAAAGTTAAAAATATAAGTCAATTACGTGCACTTAATAGACAACAAGATATTTGTATCAGTGTTCAAAATCGACAAGTCACCACAAACTACACCATTGAGAGAGGGTTTTTCAATAATGTAAACTAGGATCAGGTTGACTACACAACCAGACAGCTTAAAGAAGAGCTACCATGCACTGACTTGAACATATCATGTGACGACATTAGAATACATTAATATTAGAGGTATATAAAGCACCAGAGTATGCAGACGCCAGACGCACACCTAAATAGTGATCAGAATTTCCCAAAGAAAAGCGAATTCTAACTTAGTTTAATGCTACACCAAAAGGCGGGAATAGAATGCATTGGGCCAGAAAAAGGGCAAGTTCACCCTGGTCTTCAAAATACTCAAGCATATCCAAATGCATATGGAAGCATTAAAATCAGGAGCAAAAATGGAAACACAGGGAGGCTGTCTTTCCAATTTCTTCTTCCAGACTTATAAAGCAAGCTTAAGGTAATTAGACCTTACATAACTTAGAACAAAAGATGCATAGACAACCAATGACCCGGTACTTGTTATCTCACATACTACTCCGGATTTTACAGGAGGACCAAACAGAAATAGGTCAAGGAGTAGTTCACAAATGCTATCCCACACCATGTTTACCAGATAGAAGACTTAGTGACCCATTAACAAAAGATGGCTACCACAGGTCCTTCAGAGAATCCCATTAATAAGTCTTTAGTCCAGATTGGATCCCTTATGAGTTCTACTAAGTGTTCTTTATATCAATAAAGAATATATGATAACCATATAAAACATGATCTTAAAGTTGGAAAAGTGGTACCAGGAGGTGCGGAAACTTATACCATAGTATTGAAAAAAGAGGTGCATAGACTTAGACAACTGTAGGCCAGTCTACTTATTTAACACAAATATGAAAATAATGGACATTATTGTCATATATTTGCCCTCCAAGCTTCATAAGAATGTTTTGGGGAAAACTCGGCCAATAAGGGGAAATATTGGACATTTATAAGTCCCTGATAATAGTGAGATCAATGTAAATTAAAATGACGATTTTGTTGGTCAAAAAGTCCCTGGCTGATTCTCAGTGGAATCCTGGAAATTGGGGTAACACGATTTTGAATACTCTACAAGCAACTAAACTGATATCCAGCAGTTGGATTACTCTGACTGCGAAGTAGACCATGGGGGCATCCATCAAATGGTACCCCAGCCTTGACCAGGTCCGTCCAAGCACCTACATGGGGACCACCCCTTTTATAGGCGTGGCAGTCCCCTAAGGTGAAATAATTTTATCCAATGGGGATTGACTAAAATTTATCTAATCAGAACTGCGTTGGTACGCCTTAGTTAAGACTAATTTCCCAAGGCGTTCCACCTAAACAAAGCGAGTTTTCCGAGTTTCAATAGGCTAAAATCACATTTTCCCTAATTTGGAATTCCCCAAGTTATATGAACTTCGAGCCTAACCATTTTATATATAATTATTAATTTATTATATAAGATTCTTTTTTACCACTGCGTGGCACACAATAAAAACCATAAAAAAAACCACTTTAGTAATTACTTATTTTCTTTATTTGTATATAACTGGTGAGACAAGCTACTCACTTATATTGTTGGATAAAGGCTACCAGCACCAGTAAGCCTTTTTTTCCAGCCCCAAATTCAACAAATGGTGCTCAATACAGGGGAGCCTGTACACCACAAAAACGTTATTGTAATGTAGGCTGTTAAGGGTGGTAACCCTTTTAGCCTTTCCTCAAATATTAGCCCTAGGCCAGTGCTTATAGAACAAAGCTTGCCAGTGCTTTGTCTCGCCTTAAATGGCTCAAGAAGCACCCATCACAACGGCCAGTTATACAAAAACACCCCTTCAAGTTAAGTTCACACCTGGTGAGGGTAGTATTGCTTCCTTCCTCTATGTTTATGAATCTGAATGGAAGGACCAACTGACCAACAAAAAGTCCAGTACATTCTTTTCTTATTAAACCGTTTATCTCAAAAAATAATGGTCCCAACCAAGGTCAACCTCAGCACTTGGGCGGATGTTAAGCATGCGCTGCTTGATAAATTTGGCTCCAAGCATAGTTTGCAATGACAAATACATGCCTTTATGTGTCTTAGTCTGCAAGAGGGAGAATCAATTACCTCTTTTGTTGGGCGCTTCTATACTAAATCTCAAACGCTGTTGCTTGCCAACATACTCCCTCACAATGATGCAGTTGTAGCTTTCTTTTGCTGGCTTGGCACTTCATCCCTCCTTAGTGATGCATCTCTCTTCCATAAAGCGCATTTTTACAACTGTACGAGATATTAAGGAGGCCTTATTAGCGGTTGCTGATATCTATGAGCTTGACCCTACACAAGATTTTTGAGTCAAACATCTACGCCGACTAATTTAGCTTCTATCACAGCTGTTATCCTTTGGAAACCTGCTCTTGCGGAGTTTCCAACACAAACTGCTACTTCTTACCATAAAGATAAGCCTAAGGTAATGGCTGTGACAGGGAAGTGTTCCCCTTCGTCTTCAGTTCATAAAACCTTGTTTGTGAAAGCAGTCATTCCTTTTCATTACCCATCTTTTTACCAGAGTACCCTTCCCAGTAGTTCCAAAGCCTGCTCCTAAGCCTAAACCCATTTCTTTGGTGCCAATTTCTCCCACAAACAACGGGTTAACTGAACAGGTCACAAAGGCTAAACAGACTGTTTCACAAAAGCACCCAGCCACTGAAAAACCCGAAGTTGTTGAAGATAAAGCATCCAACTCTACGGTGCTATCACACTCAACTTCTCATTCAGCTAACTCTACTATGAAAAACTATCTCCATGAGGCAGCACAAGCCCTCGCTTTGGGGTTAAAAAATTGAGCTGTGAAAATTCGTACGCCTCCCCCAAACATTAATAAGGTGGAAGAGCAACCCAAGGACTTATTATCACTTAAGGGCAATCAAGATCTACCACACCTCTTAAGGGCTCCCTAACCTGCATTGATAACCCCTCTAACGACGAGTATGAAGGGGGTGATGAAGTTGTTGGTCATTATGTTCTAGGAGCCCCAGGTGAAGTTGAGGTACATGATCGATTAAACTTTGAGAGAGTGAATTGGGCTAAGATCCCTCATCACACCTATCTTTGGCAAGTGATAAGGAGTATTAAAATTATTGACACGTTAGTGTTGCAGACCAGCTCATTGCCACATTTCTCCAATATATTCAGTGTGTGCTTACCCTGAAGACTATCAAGGAGAAATACCCTGAAACAGCAAAACGCTTTTCTCCACTTTTCATCTAAAAGAGGTCCTCGCTATTCCCCCCTCCTTGGGTGGTACTTTAACTAAAGTGGAGGTTGTAGTTAATGGAGTGCGGGTAAAAAGCTATCTTTGACACTGGGTCCTTGGTGAAAGTTGTGTCAACTAAGCTAAAAAAATTAAGCTGGCCCTGACCTTGACTACACTCAAGAGTTTGGAATGGTGGGTCCAAACAATACCCATGCCATTGGAGCCTACTCTTCTCTACCCATATGTTTTGGGAAGCTTCTATTGTTGGCTCCAGCAGGTACTTTGACCAATAATACCTATGATTTACACATTGGAACATAATTTATGCTTGATTACGAAGATATTATTAATTTGAAACAGGGCTATCTATCTTTGCTTAACAACGAGGTTCCTCTGATTCTGTCTAATGAAGAGCTCAATAAAAAAGGATTATGCTTGCACAGCTGAATATCCCTCCTCCGCTTTATCCCTGCATTACACCACGGCAGGTAGGCATACAAAACTGTTGCCTCCCTCAGTGGCGCCCTGGAGGGTATCCCTTTCTCTGCTTCTGAAGAGGTGGTCATTAAGGCATGGTAACAAAGGGTAGTTGACACGAAGATTACCATGCAAATCCCCCACAACTGCCTACTGCATCTTATTGGCATAGATGAATTTAGTCCTTTTGAGCCCAGAGTTTTTCCAGGTGTGTTAGACCCCGCTTATCATCGGCCTATTAACCTTTTTCTGGGGAATTTCATTAAGAAGGATATGATGAAAAAAAAGCATTAGGAGATTGAAAGAGTCATGCTGATAATCATTAAGGACAACAAGAAAGTCCACTGTATTGGGTAAATGGTAGATATGGGCTTACCTGCTGATCACTCCATATGTAGCCTACCTTCTGTTCAGATCTCCGATGAACTAACCCCACGCTGGATAAAGTCCACTCCTTACTCGAGGCCTACAGCGACATTTTCTCCAAATCTGACAATGACTATTTGCATATGTTGGGATGGATGCATACAATTGGCGTTGGTGATGCTAAACCTGTTCGCTCCAAGCCCTATTTGCAAATTAAAAGTTATGGAGATATAGATGCGTATGGTGCTGAAACAGCTTTTGGAAGCTAGATTGCTGGTGCTGTCACAAAGCCCTTGGTTATCCCCACTTTTATTAATAAAAAAGAAGAATGGAGGTCATTGAGTAGTGATGGACTATCGCAGATTAAACAGCCTCTCCAAGAAGGATAGTTATCCTATCCATCGCATTGATGACGCTCTGGCCCAACTATCTAGGTCTAAATACTTCTCCGCCATGGACCTTTCTAGCGGTTATTAGGAAATGGACCTTTCTCCACAAGACCAAGAGAAATGTGCTCTTATTTTCATTGAGGGTCTCTTCCAACTTACTTGACTGCCGAAAGGGTTGTACAATGCGCCCACAACTTTTCAGCAAGCAATGGATCATATCTTATAGGATCTAAAATTAAGTTGTGTCATCATCTATCTCGATGATATTAAAGATTTCTCTAAGACTTTTTGAAAACCTCGCACATCTAAAAGAGGTGTTTCAATTCTAGCAGGCTTTTAATATCAAATTAAAGCCCTCTAAATGCACATTTTTTCAGAGTAATCTGGATTTACTTTGACATACTATCTCACAAGATGTGATACAACCGCTTCGAGATAAAGTTGAAGCAATATACAAGATGCCTGCGCCTTTAACCCTTCACGAGATCCAGGTATTCTTAGGTATGATGGGGTATTACCATCAGTTTATCCCCAAATTCGCTCATCTCCGTAAGAACCTCGTCCGCCTCTTAACTAAGAACATCCCTTCCATTGGAGTGCTGAACAAAAATCCACCTTTGAGGACCTGAAGGCGCTATTACAAAAAAGACCAATAATTCGCCACCCTGACTACAGCAAACACCTCATGTTATTCACAGATGCTTCTGACTAGTCTGTTGGGGATATATTGGCTCAATTGGATGAGCATGGGGTCAATCTTCCCATTCTTAATTTAACAAAATGCTTGCAAAAGCTGAGCGTAACTACAGCGTCACTGAGAAGGAGTGCTTAGATGTCATGCTCGCTGTCAAACACTATCGGCCATTCCTATATGGGACTCTTTCTTAAAGTGATTACAGACCACGCCTCTCTAAAGTGGTTACAAAATATGAAGGACCCCATAAGCGGTTGGATCTCTGGGTTCTGAAGCTTCGGCATTATGATATGACTATCTTGCATCAGGCTGGAACGCAGCACATGAATGTAAATGGGTTAACATGGCTTCCCGTTCTCTACTTAAACATTATTGAAGCTGAGAGGCTAAATGATCTCCTCATGACTTTAGATGCATAGGCTGATGAAGATGAACCTGTACAAAAAATGCTTGCTCAGAACCCCCACAACACCAAGGCAGAAAAACGGTAAGCGATATAAGAAGGTAGGAGTAAATTGGTTGCCCTATCTCTTGCCTTCAGAGAGAATTCCTGTCATTTTTGAGTCTCACCTGATTTTGAGGCACAGCGGAGTATGCAAAACATATAAGTGGTGAAAGAGCGGTACTACTGGGAAGGCATCTTAGAAACCATAACCAAAGTTTTGGAAGCATGCCTGACCTGTAAAAGACAATCTGGCTTCAAGGCACAATATCAATATCAACCAACTACGTCTCAATAACTCTTCCACACCATAAGTTTGGATGTGGTAGGTCCTCACCTTCAGACCACAGGTGGCAATCGCTATATCTTGGTTGGTATTAATTATTTTCACCAAATGGATTAAAACTGTAGCTCTCCCTGCTCAAAATTGCTAAATCCACGGCCACCTTTTTACACCAATACATTTTTACCCGGCATGGATGTCCCCAAGTCCTCCTATGTGATAATGGGAAAAATTTGTCTCTCAAGTGGTAAATCTCCTTGCCACCTGCATGAAAAAGTAACAACTCTTCTCAGCACCCTATAACCCATCCACAAATGGTGCGGTAGAAAGGGTTAATGGAACACTGGTTCCATACTTTACAAAATGGACAATTGAGGCCCTCTCCACTGGGATCTTTATTTACCCATTGCCCTTATGGGATATTGAATTAGTTATCATTGCATTCTAAAGATGTCACCTTTCTGTGTGTTGTATGGCTAAGAACATGTACCAGCTCTACTAGCTAAAGATATTTTCACAGACAGAACTAACCCAGAGAAAGCTATGAAACAGTTGGTTCAACACATTAATCTACATGTGGAAGATATGACTAACTTGGCCAAGACGGTCACAATAGAAGCCAAAGCAGCCATTGAGCTCCATGTCCCTCTCCCTTCCTTCCAAGTAGCTGAATTGGTTTTATACTATCACAACCGCGTCACTCCTAGATTTAAAAAACTTGGTTTAATCTGGGAAGGGCCATTTTAAGTCACTTACAAGCGAGGGGATGAGTACTCTATCAAATCCCTCGCTTTATGGAGTCAACATTAATTGAGTACATGGCCGCTTCCTATGGCCTTATTCTCCCACCAACACTCTTGAGGGGGGCGATGTCAGACAATTGCACTCCAGGCTTTATGATAAGAATGTTTTTTAAAAAAACTTGGCAAATAAGGGGAAATGTCAGACAATTATAAGTCCTTAATAATAATGAGATCAATATAGATTTAAAGACAATTTTATCAGCGAAAAGTCTCCAGCCAATTATCATTGGAACCCAACAAATTGGGGTGATATGATTTCAAATACTCTAAGGGCAACTAGCCCGATATCCAGCAGTCAGATTACTCTGAATATTATGAGGACCATGGGGGCGTCCATCAGATAGTATCCCCAGCCACAACTAGTCTGTTCAAGCACCTATGTGGGGACACCCCCTTTTATAGGCGTGGTGAGGTCCCCCAAGGTGATATAAAGTTTCCAAATAGGAATGGCTAAAATTTATTAAATTGTTACCCCATTGGTGCGTCTTAGCTAAGTCCAATTCATATCATTGTTTCACCTAAAAGAAGCGAGTTTTTGGGATTTGATAGGCTAAATTACATTTTCCTTAATTTGTAATTCCCCAAACTATTTGAATGTCAAGCCTTGACACTTTAAATATTATTATTGATTTATTATATATGATTCTTTATTACCCATGCGCGGCACATAATAAAAGAACAATAAAACCAAAAACCAATTTAGTATTTACTTATTTTCTTTATTTCTCATATAACTGGTGAGAAAAGCTCCTCACTTATATTGTTGGATCTGAGGCTGCTAGTGCCAGCGAGCCTTTTTTAGCCTCAAATCCAACAAATAGCTTGGTAATAACGCAGACAAAGAAAGCATAAACCTGATGGTTCCACGACAATATAGCTTCATTCAGGTAAAAGCACATGGCAACATACATCAAGCCAACAACACATTGGTTGTGCTTCCAGAGGTATGTTCTGAATTTTAGACCAAGCAAAGGCAAAGACTGGGTAGACTGAGACTATCTTGAAGCAACACTTTTAATAACATGTTTCTCAACCTTGATCAGATGGATAAGATTTTACCATAATAGAGCAAAATTCTATGTTTAGATTTTTACCTTCATGTATTTGCCTGTCTCCAAAAAATGAGGTCTTCGCCAGGTGAATTGCTTATCATATACTATGCAATTTTTCAATTACCTTTCTTTTTTTACAAGGTTAAAATCAAATATTGAAGGATATAGATGCAAACTGGCAGACATCATTGAGATTAATGGCCTTTGCTGATAATTGCATAGTTAAAGTATCATGCAAAACAGATGCATAACTGATAGAGAAAAAAATCTCCTTTTATGAGTAAGCCTTTCAGAGAATTCAACAAGGAGAAACAAGACATGGATTTAATTGATGTAAAACCACCTGCCCCTGTGAACAAACGAAAAATAGGAAGGTGGTAAAAAACGCTAGAGGGCAATTAGCCAAGTAAGCATTATTCAAACAATATTTAACATTCCCCACCCACACCTCAATCCTGCACCTCAGCATACCCATCACCAGCAAGGGTATGACAGTGCTTGTATTTAAAAGTTGCTGAAAGATATAAGGAAAACAGTGACTAAATGGAAACATAGGAAAGCATCACTATCTGGAAAAAGCGCCTAGAAAACTCAAAGTACCTGCCTAAATTTGTAACCTACATGCTTTTGGACAATTACAAGTCTGATTTTGTATTAAGAGTGATTCAGGTTTTAGTTTTAAGAGACATCGGCCAAAAGACCCTGGCTGATTTTTTTGGAACCCTTTGAATTGGTGCTATACTTTTAATATTAATAAAACTTTTGCCAAAGACCTCGAGTTTGTGTAGTAGGGATATTCCAAATCATTGGCATAACCCAGAGAGCCATTTGGAGATCCCTCCCCATCCTACACCTACTCTTTTTCATGATACACCATGAAGACTGGCCCCTTTTTATAGGGTTGGAGGGGGTCCAACAAGGTAAAAATATTTTCCCACCTTCTTATTGGACTAAATATATAAAATCCCTTCCTCACAAAGTTCGTCTTCAAGTTGTCACTTTCCCATCCTCCCTTGCATTAAAATGAGGCGATTCTTGACCAATATGATAGGTTGAATCCCAATTTCCAAATATGGACGTTACTAAGCAATTCAAACTTCAAGCCTCAACATCTAAATACTAGCTTTGACTTATTAATATGGGTTCTTTTTTTCTACCCCCCAGCGGAAACTAATAAAATTTATAAAAACTACAGCCTTCTAGTTATCTATTGTTTTATTTTTTCAAGTAGCGTCATTTAACCCCTTAAATAAAAATGTTGGACTTTTGGTGCAAAACGACCAGCAAGCATTAGAAATGCCAAATTTTAACACATACTATAGATCAGAAAGGTTTTTTAAAGGTATTAAAATAAATATCAAACCCTGTCAGTGGAATTTAATTTCCCAACTGCAAAGAATCAACCCTTTTTGGAATACTAAATGAAGAAAGGTGGAACTTATTTACCCTAAGAAATATGTAGCAACAATATTCAGGAATTATGAACGCTGCAGCTGCACAGGTAGAGGTCCCCACAACATGGCGCTAGCTGCTAGAACTCAAATAGCAAATAGATAGCTAGAAGATCTGATTAAATCTAATACCTTAGGAAATTACCTGTGTTAACGCACAAGTTTGGTTTAGGGCCATAATGCCATAGCAGAGGCCAAGGCCATACTCTGCTATTTAAAAGATTTAGCAACACATAAAATTCATTACAATAATATAATATATAAGGAACTCAGAGGAGACATAATCTTTTTTAATCTGAAATTAAAGCCTTAGAACAGTGTTTTGTGCACAGAATTGAGCACCAGCGAATCCTTTCACTGCAATTCTAAGAAATGGCGCATTGGCCCAAAAACAGTAAAAAGCGTTTTGGAGAGCCACATCTAAACTCCAGATTATACCAATATTATCATTGCCTCATTTTAGTTTTCTCAAGTGTAATTTCTGCTTGGGTGAGCAATCAATCACCCCCTACAAAATATGCCCAACTTGCTAAAGCGTGGATACTCTCTGGAACAGGTTCTTTGTATGACACGAAACTCACCACATTTGAGAACAGAGGCGCATCATTACCACTCCACAATACTCACATCCAAGCTCTTAACCCAAAGATTTGTTATTTCAGCAAAAGTCTAAGTACAATGACGGCTGTTGAAAATAAATTTGATTTATTCTACCACCATGGTCAATTAACTACAACTGGCTTATCAGAGTCAGTGCAGAGTATAGTTTTTTGCCTACAAAGGGCTAAAAAACTTTTATTTAATTTGATAAACACCTTCAATACTGGATATTTGCTGAAGCAATCTTTGGTAAGCAACGTGCACATCACTTGTCCTGTGACTCTGAGCACATGTTTGAGATCTAAGCGTTTAATCAAACCTTCCAATGGATACTTCAACCATCTGGTATTACCTTCTAGAATCACAGTAAGTCTTAAATTATGAGAAAGTACCAGAAACATTACTCTGTTACTCATTCAATCCCAAGTTGGTGCCTACCCCCTTTCTCAAGTGCATCATCTCAGGTCATGCACTTTTGAAATAAAAAAAAGTTTATAAAGTTCAAAATTTAAAAACCTTTATTAAAATATTTACATTACAGAAAACATATACTACTCAAATGCTAATAAAAGTTAATCAAAGCCCATTTCTGCTTATATAATATTGATTCTTTATTTAACTATGATTGTGTGTTTATATCATGAAGATTTTCATATGCATATAGCGCAGCCAAAAATTTTCAACAAAAAGAAAATAAACTATATTTATAAGCTTGATAAAGCAAAAACTTTTAAGCAGTATTTGTTAGCTAACTTTTTCTTAAAAAGTTACTTCTTTTGCCTTAATGCTTTTTTAATATACACATAAAAATAAAATAAATTAATTTTTGTTAGTGCTATACAAACGGTGCAGCTTTGATGCTGGATTTTATAAGTTGCTTACTAGTGTTATTATTTCAAGAAAGCATGACATATAAAATTCCGGGGTATGCTTAGTATGTTGTGATTATTCTTATAGTAGGGAATGCAAAATGCTCGCTCAGACATATCTGCTCTTTTTAAGACAAGCGGGGCTCCTAAGAGGGGGTGTCCATGCATTTTATTTTGTGTAGTTTTAAGAAACCTAAAAATTATTCCAATATGAAGCCTTATTGGCAAGATTAAGCATCTATATTGGATGGGGGAGGGGGTTAGGGATTAATTTTCTCCATCGCAGACCTAGGGCACCATTAGTGTGGATAAAAATAAAAAGAAATCATTGGCAAAATGTTGCAGAAGTTGGAAGAGTGTCATACTAAACTTGTTGAAGATGCCCATTGTATGCATTGCCTAACATAATGAGCCAGTTGAGTTTTGCATACCTTATTAGATTTAGCAAACAAATAAGTATCAAAGTTTTTGACATGTTTGGGGTAGTGATAATCAAACATAGATGACTTATTTGCATTAAAAAATTAGTGACCCACAGTAATGAGCTCATTAAATACATCAATGGCCTCTTCTTATTTGTTGGCTAGAAACGTAGGGCAGAGAATAAAGTTGAAATTGACTCTATGATCACGTGGAGGCCTTGGTGGAGATTTCATGACTCATGACATAATAGAGGCATAAACAATAGAGATAATGAGGAGATTTTAAGCCTAAGTGTTAATACTCAGCGTAGAGTTTTGATTTCACTGAGTCAGTTTGCACAGGGTACCAGCCACTGAGCAATCAAATTAAATGATATGAAGATCGCCAATTTTGATAAAACTTAATAAACTTTATACAGAGCTATCACCCCTTATTTTGACCTTTATTTATTTAATACTAATTGCAGACTTATCTGCAATCAACTAATCGTGGGAAAAGACCTCCTCCTCAATTCTCTGTATGACTCTTTATATCTTGGTTTCCCAAGCCAGATGCATCCTCAGCTTGGTAGTCTTCTATTCGTTTTCCCTTTTACTAGAAACTCTCATTTATATCAAGTCTCAGCATAATTCCCCCCTTTTCACCGATTGGTTGACATTTCAGTCAGCTATTATTTATATACCTCTTTTTGTCAATCTTAAGACTCGTCTTGATTCCCCCTCCAATCCGCCGGTATGGTTAGTATATCATCCAGTCATATCAACCTCCTAACATTACCCCCCTTTGACTGGATGATATGCTTTTACTGTTTGTATGTTCGAAGAAGCTTTGGGTGAACTCAGTTGATGATCTAAACCCCCGCGGGTTCCTTGATGGTGTAGACATCCATGCCAGTCTTCTCAATTATCTTAAACAGCCTGACCCGGATGCTGGAGAGCTTGTTTTTCCTCCCAAAACTGTGCTGGTCGTGGAATAAAACATGGTATCCTACAGCGAACAGCAGAAGTCCGCTTTGTCTCTTCTGATCAGCTGCCTGATCACAAATCTTCTTGGACAAACTGGTATAGTAGGCTTCAGTCTGCAGCTTGATCAATGTATCTGTAAGAGTCTTCAAATATCGCTGTGGGTCCACCCCACCAGTATCCTCTACACATGAGTAAAGCAAGGCAGGCAGAGCCAGATGTTGACCATACAGCAGTTGGAACGGGCTCTTACCAGTGGATGAATGATAGCTGATATTATACATGAACACAGCTGTAGGTAGAATAGAACTCCATTATGAGGGTCGATCCTTTACCAATTTATGGAGTATGTTCACTAGGGTTCCATTGACCCACTCCATCATTTCATTTGATTCCGGATGATATGGGGTGATCAAAGCCCTGCAGATCGCTATCAACTCATTCAACTTCAGCATAATGTGCAAAGTGAAATTGGTTCCATTATCTGTTAAAATGAATTGCGGGCATCTGTGTCACTGTATAACACACTCCATAACAAGCTTGGCAGTGGTGACCGCGCCCAAGTCGTTAATGGCCCTGGCCTTCACCCATCTAGTAAATGATTAATGTCAATAATTATATACTTGGATCGATTGGCTTTAGTTGGCAGAGGTCCCACTACATCAATGGAAACGGTGTGCCAGGCGAAATGGGGTTTAACCAGCTGGTATGTGGTCTTCTTGTGGAATGTTTTTTCCACTTGACACTGATGGCAACAACTAACCGTTTCTAATATTTCATAATGCATGCTCTCCCAGTAGTATTGGGGTTGCAAAAACTCCAGCGTTTTTTGCAATCCTCCATGACCTACAGCCTGATGAGCATATATAGTATTCACAGGTATAGCCAAAGGTTTAGGGAAACTCAGCGGCAAATCTCCAATACGCATATATAGTTCTCCCCCACATAGGCAAGTATCCACCTGGAGTCCATCTGATACCTTGATCACCTGCGGCAGCTCATCCTGTTATTTGTTCACCACCATCTTCTCATACATTATGTCAGCTAAGTCCGCTGTGATAGTGACTGTTGGCAGCTGGGGAAGACAATCTGCATTTAGATGTTTTGCTCCTGGACGGTGTATAATCTCAATATTGTATGCCTAGAGCTTTAGAGCCCAACGTGCGAGCCTCCCTTCTGGTTCACGCAGATTCTGCAGCCAACGCAAGGAAGCGTGGTCCATCACTACTTGGAATCTTACCCCATGTAGATATACCTGAAACTGTTTGTAAGCGTAAATCACCGCTAAACACTCCCACTCAGTAACAGTGTAGTTCTGTTCGTGACAGTTCAATCTTCAACTACAAAATGCAACAGGTTGTTCTATGCCATCGTCGTCCTTTTGAGATAATACTTCCATTATAGCGGTGAGGGATGCGTCCGTTTGCACTATTAACTGTTTGTTGAAGTTGGGATATTGCAAAATGGATGTGCTTGCAAACGCAGTTCTCAACACATTAAAAGCATTCTGGCATCGTTCCATCCAATCAAAAGAAGCATTTTTCGTTAACAACTTGAAAGCAGTGCCCTGATGAAACTGAAATTGGGAATGAACTGTCAGTAGTACCCAACCATCCCCAGAAAGACTTGAATGTCCCGCTTACTAGCTGGGCAAGAAATCTTGCTTATCGCTTCCACTTTAGCTGGCTGCAGTTTAAGCCCATTTGAATCCATTACAAACCTGAGGTATTCCAATTGTTCTTTAAAGAAATGGAACTTCTAAGGCTTAATTCTGATATTAGTGGCAGCGGGGCACCAAAACACTTGTTCCAAATGGGCAAGGTGCTCAGTAAACATCCGTGAGAACACATTGATATCATCAAGGTAAACTAAGATGCAGGACAGCTTTAAATCACCTAAAATCGTATCCATGGCATGCTGGAACGTAGCTGGGGTGTTGCACAACCCTTGTGGCATGCGAGTTGGCTGAAATAACCCTCTCAAAGTGATGATAGCGCATTTCTCCCATTCCACTGATGGCAATTCAATCTACCAGTACCCCAAAATCAGATCCATAGTGGAAAAGCAACTCGCCCCTCCCAATTGGTCCAACGCGTCATCAATCTGCAGATGAGGGTAAGAATCCTTCTTTGTTACATTATTGAGTTTAAAATAGTCAATAACCACTCAATTTGAGCCATCTTTTTTCTTTACAATGAGCACCGGTGATGCCCACGGACTGTTTAATGACTCTGGCATCCCCTGAATGATTTGTTTATCCACCTCGTTGGAAACGAACTCGCTCAATGCTTTGAAACGTCAAATAGGTTGAGATCTAATGGGAGGGTGATCCCCGTAATTATCCAATGTACCACCCCTTGAGCGCACCCCAAATAATGATCGTCATGTGCAAAAATATCTTGATACTTTTCAAATAACGCCATAGCCTTATCTTGCTATTCCGCCAATAACTCAGTAAGCACTTCCCACGAAACCACGGTCAATACACTGAATGGAGAGCTTGTTGGTAGTCCGAGATCCTCCCAGGATCTGAAATCATGAATACGGCGAACTTCCTCTATAGAAGCTAAGTGTAAGTAAGCCACCACTTGGTGCTGCTAAATCATTATTGTCTCCTTCTGTAAATTCTCTAGCAGCACTTTCACCTCCCCATTCCCAGGTAGCAGTAGCCCTAGAGCCACATGTGGTTTGAGCTGTGAGTGCTGGTGAGGAGCCATGATTTCTCCATAAAGCCCTTTAGGGACATCAATTTAAAGCTCAGTCCCTACTATGCACTGGTGTCCAGATGGTAGGCTCAAAGCGCTTGCTGCCCAAAGCGGTATTCCTTTGTACTCATAAATCTGGTTGGGGAGGGCCCTGTTCTACCACTTCAGTCATCAATAGTGAACAGGAAACACTTCATCGCTGTATGCTAGATTGATTTAACTAGAGCAGAACGGATCTGTTGGGATTCCACATGAGGTAAAATAAACAGGGATTTGTTGTACTAAAAAATTAAGAGTTTCCTTTGCCATACTTATCATAACACAAATTTCCTCATAAATGCTGCGCCTATTAACATGTCATAGTTGTTATTTGGCAAAACCACCGCTGGAGCAGAATCTTAGACTGACCCATATCATAAAGGCAACACGCTATATGCTCCTTCAGACACAGTGCTATGCGTCCCTGCAGTTCCATATACTTCTCGATGGTCCACATCCAGTTTTAGCAGAAGCTTAGCCACCAACTGGGTAGGACTATGTTTACAGGGGCTCCCTTGTCAATGATAGCGCATATCTTTATGTTTTAAATGAAACTGTCGCAATAAGTACATTCCAAGTAAGAGGAGCCATCAGTGTTTATTACGTGTATGTCCAAAGGCTTTGTGTTACTCAAAAAGGAGGAAATGCCCTTGCCGACCTGAGGATACTCCTTGGAAATTTTCTCCACCAAAAAGAAAGCATTAACCTTTACTAAAGAGGCAGCGTCCATTAAGGGATACGCTTTGCTTGTGCCAGTCTGTTCCAAGATCTGCCACGCATATGGCTTCTGCACGTCCTGGTGGAACTCAGGGCTTGGGGGTGAATTTTTACTTTTGGAAACAGAAGCAGGGGTTTCCAATGGAAGCTGTTGGTATAAAAAATCATCCGATTGAGTTCCAAATCCTACCCAAATAGATGCTTGGGAATCGTCAGAGACAAGTGAATTGAACTTAGTGAAGGTAGAGCATCCCATCTCTAATCCTCTTAAACTTTTCCCTGCTCAATTTCCTCAGTTGGCATCACATACACTTGTCAATTGCTAGGGCAGTTGCCCGCATAATGCCCTCTTCATCCGCACTGGAAACAAGTATTCATAAAAGGTTCACATATATAGCTTGCAGCGGAAGAACCAGTGTGGAAGTTGACAGTATGTTTCTGGGGTCGTGAGTGAACTGGCAGATCGTACCTAGGCTGAAAAGGATTCGCAGATCTGTATGATGGACGAATACATTCCAGAGGTTGATAGCTTGGTCGCTATGGCCCATACTCTGAAGAGTTTGGTGCGGAGACAGCAGAGGGTTTTGGGCTTTATTAGGGGCGCTAATCATGGCGGAGAGTTGACATAAGGTATTCACAATTTGAATAAGTCCTGAATCCTCATCCAAAAAATGAGACATACCATTATATAGTTTCCAATATGGTTTGACAGCTGCCATCATCACTATACTGACATCCTCAGTGTTTAAGCTGTTATCTCTGAGTAGTACATGTGCTTCCACCGAGAAAGGTTCAGCAAAATCTAACAGGGTCTCGTTTTGATAAAACTGTATATTCAGGAAGTTGGCTTTCCATTGGGCCAGCTTGGTCACACCCCCAAAAAGCCAGAGAACAATTGGTTTAACTTCTTTGTAGGCTGCTGAGCTGTGTAGAAGGTAGCAGGCAACTTGATCAGCGCTTTCCTTATCTAGAGCAGACTGCAACTTTTTCGCTTTCTGCTGATCAGAAGCCCCTTCCACAGCAAATTTGAATTGCTTGGAGTAACCGTGTAGATTACCATCATGACTGAAAGGAGGTGATTTTTGATTTGCACAGCTTCGCCTGGCTCCAGGCTCCTGCTGCAAGGATCAGGTAAATTGGTTCTGGAGTGACGATGGGAACCACCCCTTTGTGAACTATCATACAGCTGGCCGGTTGGGCTCAAATCCATTGAAATGAACTTGAAGGAAGTAGAGTTGCGAGGGGGACATTTTAGCGCCTGAGGGATAATCATTAGCAGATCCATAGCATTCTTCCCCTTAATTTCCACTAACTACACCATTCCCCCCAGCTCCAGCATGCTCTGCAAAATGCTCATTGATCAACTGCTCCACTTTAACCAAATAGCATCTTCACCGTCCATCCTGAAATTCCTGTTGCAGTGTCACATACTGATATTTCAACTCCCAATGATATTCCCGCTCTACGTGCAATTTCTGCTCCACTGCTTGTAGTCATGAGTGGACATCTTCGATTATGTTCTGCATGTGGGCATGCTGTTGGCTAGCGTTACCCAATTGTTGATTAATGTTGTTTAATTGGTTTAGGAGGGCGGCTTGTTCCCAAACCAATTCCTCATTGGCCCATCAAAGGGTATCAAGTTGTTCTTGCATGTCAGCATACTCTCATGTCTCATTGAATGGAAGAGGGAAAACTTGACAGCGCTCAGCCTGGCTAACGGCTTCCAGTTGTGTAACCTGACGGATTAGCTGGATATATTTATGGGACATTTAACAAAAGAATAAGCGCATTAACAGCTGTACCCTGGCTACTACATTTGATACAATGTTGGTTTAATCCAGTTAATATAAAACTGACTTGATCTACCACTTGCCGTTCCACCAGTGTTATCTTTTCCTTAAGATGAGCAATCATGTCTTTGAGTGCTTCTTCCCGTTTGGTTAAATCTGTCATAAAGTGCTCAGTATTGTTTCCCAACGTTGTGATGTCCTCAAGTTCATTCTATCAATAGGCCATACTGATCCAGTAGTTCTTCTATTAACTAAGATAGCTCAAAATCCTAACTGTGGTACCAACATATCCAATCAATGGTGGATGTTCCCAACATATATGTCCAATTGCCTAAGCGCCCCCTGTACCTCCAAAAAAGAGCAATTGAGGTGGTCAAGCATGAGGCGAGTATCATTTTGCTGTTCTCAAGTGAACTGCATCACATCTCTAATCTCTATATTGTGGCGAGCCAGCACAAGCAGTAGCTGGCGATAGATGGTTGCACATAAGCAACTAGATACTCCTCAATTACACAGGTACCAAGGCGGTGAGCCAACCCCATTGTAGTCATTCCAGATAGGACATGTACATGGCATAGCGATTTTCTTTTTCTCATTGGTTATAAAACAAACTCAAGGCATACTCCCCTGCCTCATCTTCCTATAATCAATATCCGCATAACAGCCACTCCATAATATTCTGCAGCTGCTGAGGGGTCACATTCTTGGAGAATCCTAGTTGGTCAGCCATCATCTCAGTGCAGTTTTCTAGTTGCAAATGATCATAACTTTATCATTACCCAGTTCAGTTACTTGAATAATATTAATTCATTATTAGGTGCCTCCTGTACTTCTTCCACATAACGCGCACAGAATCCAAACAATTTGTGATGTAACAAATGAGGGCTCGTCATCATATCTTAGCGATGAAAAACTACAGTTGACCAGTGGCCCACTGTAGTGAGCAGCACTGTTAATTCCTGGCATAGAGTCTTGATTCTGCCGAGTAAGTTTGCACAGGGTATTAGCCACTGAGCAACCAAATCAGATGATATGAAGATTGCCAATTCTAGAAACTTAATAAACTTTATACAGAGGTATCGCCCCTTATTTCAACCTTTATGATTTAATACTAATCGCAGACTTATCTGCAATCACCTAATCATGGGAAAAGACCACCTTTTCAATCCTCCATGTGACTCTTTATATCTCAGTTCCCCAAGCTGGATGCATCGTTGGCTTGATAGTCTTCTACTCATTTTCTCTTTTACTAGAAACTCTCATTTATATCAAATCTCGGCATAATTCCCCCTTTTTGCCGATTGGTTGAAATTACAATTGACTATTATTCGTATACCTCTTTTCATCAATCTTAAGACTTGTCTCAATTCCCCCTCCAAACCGCCAGGATGATTAGCATATTATCTAGTCATATCAACTTCCCAACATTAAGTTAACTTAGGTCTGACATAACAGACCTCAAACATACATTGAACTAATGCTGAGTAAAATCAAAGCATTCCTATGTTGGTGTTAAAGGGTCGCGTAATGAGGTTTCTAGCCTTTCAGCAATAGATATGCAAATTACAAGTCACATCTTTAACAAAAAGGGTCAATCATTAAAGTTTAAACAGTGGAAACCTAAAGTATTTATGTATAATACTGCAAGATAAGGTAAAAATACATCTTAATGTCAAGCTTAATTATGGGCATATTCTCATAATACTACTAACACTGATGTAGTATGACTTTATTGTGTAAAATTGCTTAGTGCCATTGCAAAAAAATCATGACCTATCCCCCCATCTCCCTTGATGTTGTCACCATCAGATCAACTTTTTTGTTAGCTGTCATTATATCTAATCAAATACTGTTGGGAAATTTATATGACTGAAATTAAGCCTAATTTATTAATGGAAGATCATCAGTTATCCATCGAAATCAACTTTAGTGCATTTAATTTTAATACAATTTGATTTGAGTTGACGCTAAACAATTCTAATCTCAGCCAATATATTAAGATTCTGATGGAACTCCCAATAATGAGACAAGCATTATGGTAATTGGAGAAACTGAATAGCTATGTAGATAGGTCAAAGAATGGCTGGAAAGATGAGTGAAAAGTGGTAAAACAAATAATATAGGAAGAGGTCTTTTAGTTGATAACACGTCGTGGATTCTACGGTGAAATATTGAAGAGTAAAAAGTAGTGGACTCTGCCTTTTAAAAATAGTGTTCGCTGAAGCTTTTGTTTTCAATTTGTATTTAATTACACTTGTTTGAGTAACTATGATCCTCATATCATTTTCCTTTGCATCAGTGGGAAACCTTCCTGTGCAACCCTTCACCAGATTACAACTTATTCCGCTGGAGTTTACAACAAATACTATTAGATCTAAGTAAGTTTCTAAGCTGACCTAGCCAAGGACCTCCTCAAAGAGGAATTCATAAAAACTAGGTTTTTTATACTTTTAAAATAAATTTCATATCTAATTCCACCGTCAGTGGGGTCAGAACCGCGTTTGATTAGTTTTTAGCAGGGTTTCAACCAAGGTTACTAGGAGGTCTAGAAATCATCCTTGAAGTTTAACCAGGTCATCTCATTTAATTATCTATCGTTTTTTACAACCATTTAAAAATCACATTTTAGTTGTGTAGTTTTTGGGCAGCTTCCATAATGGCTTATATTTGTTAGGCTTAATATTAAAGTTCCATGGGGATCTGGGTTGGTACTACACAATACTTCTCTAAGAGCTAAAGAGTTACAAACACTCTCTCACATTATACAACCACTCTCCTACTAAACTTGCATGAGAATTATCCATGTAGGATTCTTCCTGAGCGTTAACAGAGTGCGCTGGCATTTGTCAAAATCATTATGCTCCTCACCATTAATTTCTCATTTTTACTTATTTTTGGATGGGCGTTTTTTGCCACAGTTAACTGGAGGGCTCCTACCCTTCATCATGTACCTGGCTGTTTTGTACTTTTGTGACCTCCTATAAATTCCAAACCCAACCTCAGATATATTTTCTTGAGTAAAGCATACAGTAGCTTCTATTTCGTCTATAGCTACTATCTATATTAATTTAAAATGTCTCCTCATCCTATAATTTACATGGCCAAATTACTGTGTTCACTCTCACCTAGTGCAGCTTAGTGATATTTTAAAATCTTTAGAGCACATCCACAATTATAAAATTGATCAAAGGTTGTAACGCCAACTAGAAGCACATTGACCAAACGTGTCTTCCTTATAAACCTTCCATCATCTCTTTGCCCTTTGAGTTTTAAAAAGCCCCAGGGGGCTCCTAGTGAAGGAAACTATTGTGGGATGAAGGCTTGGGGTACTGCCCCCACCACACTAGCGCTGCGCGAAACTAAGCAACACCAAATGTGGGCCCAACTGTTATTGGGTTTAACTCACGTTTTACATAAACTGACATATGCCCGCCCTTTTTAAGTACTGGGCAGCTCGTCTGCAGCAGCCAGGAAAGCGATATGCCTCTCATCCCCCTGCGGGGATAAGACCCAATGATCCCCAGGTTTAAGTCCCCTGAGGGTGGAGAAGCCAAAACCCTCCCCCTTTTCACCTGCTTTTTTAACAGATGTTATGCTCTCCGGCCTCTTTTTGCCCAGGAAGCCTTGGAGTCCTTTTGGATCTTCTATCACTTTCTTAAATGATCCATTTCACCACCAGCCAGCTCATGCCAACCAAACTGCAGCTAGACAAGCTTCAGGATCAACTTGGCAAACCACGGCAATTATTGTAGGCAGATGCACCAATTGCAGATAACCAGCATTGCCCCTCCCTTGACCTGGGGTCTGAACCAGTGTAACCCCAGCTCGTGGGGAGGCCATTTGAAAGGTGCAATGCCTGAATTGTATCCCCCTTCCTGCTTGTATTCTCCACTCAGGGAGTGGTAGACACCTTCAAGACATGTCAGCACAGTCATCACTACCATCCCGCACTTCTTTCAGGCCACTACATGACCCATCAGCTGCTTCTTTGGGTTCTGGTGTTAACTACTCACCCATGTTTCCACTAACTTTCCCAGTTGCACCACGAGGAGGCCCCAGATTACCAACTAGCTTACTATCTCTTTGCCCTTCACCAGGAAGGCCATCTATTGTCAAGAAATCTTTATGAATTATATGTTCATTTTGGGTCCCACCTCTGTCTGAAATCTTAAAAGAATAAGTTCTCTGTTTAAATCAAGATAAAAATTGTAAAAATGCCCAGGTGTTTGATGGCCTTCTTGGGAAGTTCTTCACCCAACTATAGACGTGTTACTAATTTAGCCATTAATCTTTCACCTATGAGAACCCCTATAGATACCAATCATAATAACGACACTTTATCTCTAAAAATAAGATGTCTAGCACTTACACTCATCACTCCTGTTGAATCAGTGGGCTGTAATGAGTCTAGAACCTTTGTATTGGTAAAAACATTTGATTTCAGTTCTGGTCTGACCTTCCCACAGAACATAAAAAACCTTCATTGCAAGAGGTTTGCTTTTATGGATATAGGTAAAGATGTAAAGCCATCAATCAGATTGAGAATTATAACCTTATAATACAAAAACGAAATTGTAACTCCCTAATATAAAATAAAAGATGACCATTTATATGCTCTTGCGGCCTAACTCTGAGCCAAGTATGTATATCAAACCAATCCTAAGAAATTTCCTCTGGCTTCTATGAGGATTCGCCGCCTTCTAAAGGCAAAGAAGACAGTGTCAATACCAGAAAAGCTATATAATATTACCTGAGTAAGCTTTTACTAGTGAGTTGTTTGACCTTTTTACATTAAAATTTTTTGGGTACTTTCTGCTCTCATCTAATAACTCTTCTATTTTGGGGAAAAGCTAGGAGATCTGTCTTGGTAGATACTGGTGCCTCAAAGGAATTTAAAATTTTAAGACCTAGCTATCTACCTTGAGTTACCATACTTACCTGGTGACATGGCTAATTTTAGTGCCTTCTCAGCTTATTACTAAGCTGAAAGTTCATAGTCTAGCTTATTGTCAAGTTGCTAAGTACCATCATAATGACCTCTAGCAGTCAAAACTCAATGTAAAGTATTATGGGAGTGTAAAAGTGCAACCAAAAATATTAAAACAAATTGGAAGGCAAATACCGTGACATTATTCTTAAATGGTGGGAAGAAAACAGTAATCTCTTTTCTGAAATGGACACTCCATGCAATTTTCCACCGTGGCCAATGTACATAAAATCTCTCTTTCGCCTCTGCTGAAGAATTAAGAATTTCCTTACATTTCTGTCTGAAGGGTTTGAGACCTAACTTAATATGCTCTTTAAATGCTTTACCTGACCATTTTGAGTTTTATTGTGATTCTTAACTTACAGTTAGCAATCTCTTTCCTCTTGGCGTAAGTTTCTGAGCAAAACTTACAGAAAAAAAAGCAAATTTTGATCACCCACATTAGTTTTGCTCCAATGTCCTCAGATTCCCCACCAGCTGCCCCAGTGTGGGGCAGTGGCAAAACTACCCTGCCATTTTCCGTCAGGAAAATGCGCCAGACTGGCTCTCCCAGTCATACCAAACACCTGGGACAATTTGTTCCTCCCAAGGGTCTTGGCACCCACCTTGCTCAGATACAAGCGGTGCCTCATTGCCCCCTGGTGCTCCCCTGGAGCAACATGCATTTAAGCCTTAGGGTCAATTATGGGAAACTTTTCCCTTACCATGACCAAGCCATTATCAAAATGGCTCTTCCGTAGATGACTTCCCCCAGTTTTATTGATTTCCACCCCTATAAGGGGTATTTTGGGCTCAGTTTCACCTGTGAAGCTGACGCCACCACTGCGGCGACTTTGCTCCTGGTTTTCTAAGGCACCAGTATCCCCACAACATGCATCTGGCTCCCCACTGACACTACTTTGGTGGTTCAGTTTGCTGGTTTGCCCACACACCTCCCCCCCTGAGGTACTCAAATTGGAGATTATGGACGGTTTTGCAGCCTATGGCTCCAACCCCATATTACTATTTGTGGTACCAAATGGGGCCACACGCCTCTCTGGACCTCAGGCATATGCCATGATCAGCCCTGAATCTATTAAAGTTGCCTTGTTAATTCCTCCTCACTACGTCATCCCCTCTGCCCCTGACAATTGGTTCTGGACTCGCGTCAAGGGCAGGCGGATGATCTGTCCATCCTGTGTCAATTTAGACCAAATGAATCATAAGTGCCCATCCTTAGCTGCTTCCAACAGCTCTGATTTTTTGTCCGCCAGCTTCTAATCCACTGCCAACCCCGCTCCAGCTTTGGTATGGGGTACATTCCTACCTTCCCATCCCCCAAAGCATGTAGCTGCAGCTGCGCCTGCAACCACCAATTAGCCTCCTCCTCACCCCAGTGCCACAAATGCTCTTTCCAATCAAGCACCATATTGGACCCCAGTTTTCTTCCATGCGTCCTCCAATGAATCAACCAAACCTCAGTCATATGCCAACTCTCCAATTTGATTAAACCAAAATCAGTTGGAATCTATTGGCTGAAACTGTAAGTCCAGGAATAATTTTGAATACTTCACTATCCAACTCGAGCAATTTGTGTATGCTGACCATGATGCTACGCTACCCTCTCATTTATATACCCCCCAACAAGATGCCGAAATGTTCCATGGTGACCACCAGCTGGCTGTTGAAGCAACGGCTAAGCAAGATTTTCATCCTCTCCGCAAAGATGCCGCCAAATCAGTGGTAATGCTTGCAGGAGGAATCCCTCCTCCCATCATCCCCTCCACTGCCAATACACTCCAAAAGAAAATGTTGATCAAATCTCACAAATCCACCATTGACGCCATCCAGCATGTGGCAGAGGTAGCGCGGAATCCCAAATCCAAGATTACCCACATTAAAATCCCAAGAGTGAAAAGCTCCCTGATGCACGCATGAAAGCTGAAACAGCTTTTATGAATGAAATCGTAACTCTTATAATCAACTGATGTCTTACTGCCACCCCAATCATCATAAAATTCTCTCCACATCTCACTGACACTCTGACGTCCCTGCTCTCCGCTGTAGCTGATGACCTGCTTTGAGGTGAAGCAGAGGCCGAGGATAATCTTACTGATCCTCCCTCCCCTTCCACCATGATGGGATAAGCAGTTCCCGATGTCCCAACTGGTTGGTTGTGTTTGCATTTTTTGTGTCGTCCCGCTCTTTTTAAGTGGTTCATTCATTTTGTTTGGTGAGGATTATTTGTTAGTTTTTTTAAGTTTTGGTAATGTCCATCCCCTGGTCATCTTACCTCGGTTAAATAAAACTTACAATGAGCTTGTTTCACATTTCCATACCAATCTACCCCATAACCTTAAGGAGGAGACTGCACTAGATGTTTAGGTTATAGTACAACATGCTAAAGGTTTCAATATTTAGTGTACTTCCCCAGTATGTTCACCACTTGTTTTGGAGAGGGCATATGTTGCTCTAGTCCCTTGTTTAAATTACTTTAACTTTAACAATGTAACCATGTTATTATGAATTCCATCCCTACAAAAGCACAATTTACCCGTTATGTGTAATCATTTTTCTCCAAGTTGTATTGCTTGAACATATTTAACCAGAACCGCGTTAAAAAGGTGCAGGAATGACAAAATGCATTTTATACTGGTAAGGAACTTTTTCCAGTTTGAGTGATGCCTTTTGGCCTTGAGAATGCATCTGAAGTCTTCTAAAGTGATATTGATTTGGCATTAAATTAGTTTTTAGATTTATGTGTTGTGACCTATATGAATGATATAAAGGTTTTCCCTAGATCAAGCATCCCATGAGATCCACTTGCGGCAGGTGGTTGAACACTTGAGAGCAGTTACTTGTTGCAGAAAATAATATAGTGTGGGTTTCTGAGTCACATTATTAAGCAACATTGTGTTTAATAAAGACCATATAATTTCTCACAACAAAAAGAAGGCTATTTTGTGATTGGCCCATGCTAACCTTATTTAAGAAATTAAGAGGCTTTTTTGAGGACATGCACCTTTATTAAGAAGTTTACTATAAACTTTCAGAGGTCGCCGTTCATTTTTACAAGGACACTGAGACAAAACCATTCACTGGTCATCTGCATTGGAGGATGCCTTACCGTTCTTAGACTGCACCTTATTTTCCAAATTAGTACTTCACCATTTAACTCAGATCACGAGTTTATATTGGCTAGCTACGCTTACAACCTTGCTAATGCTGCTGCTTTATTTCAAGTGGGCACAGACAGAGTTAGGCATCAATAGAGATTACTCATGATTCTATGTCCCTATCTGAGTTAAATTCCCTTATGTAAAGAACTTTGGTAGTAGTGGAAGCGTTGTTTTAATGGCGCCACCATGTACATGTTTCACTTTGCCAATCTCTGTGTTCGTCTGGATCTTGGCCATTGATTTACTGCTGAGCCCCTTATGTCCAAACCTCTCAGCAATCCCATTGGTATGAGGCCCTTGCTTAGTTTGTGTTTTTATTACTTAACAAAAGGCAAGAAGAGCGGCTTAGCTGAGGCCTTAAGTTGGAACCTGGCTTAATTATTGACCCCAAAGAAGTGAGCAGCATAACACTCAACTGATGATTTTTCCTGGTAAGATTATACCTAAGCAACCTTCCACAATCACTTGTTTCCTGTTCTTGCTTCTCTGAAGAACTTATTATGTTATACTATGCTCAGAAAGGTCGTTATTTCACAATTATACCCACTGAACATACTTTTATCCTTGCCAAATGCAATCTGAATCATTAAGATCTAATCAGGTGGTACCATGTAAAGGACGATATGGTATGGTTCCATGAGTGCTTATGAATTCCCGTAGACCTCTTAACCTGTAGATAATTAAGAAACATTAATTGGGATACCCAAACAGTATCCTGGAAAGGTGAAAAACCTGGAGCTTATCCTCTGTAAGTATTATTAGAAGGATGTTTCACCACTGGTTGCTCATTACTCTAAGGATTGCCTTTTATACAATGATAAAACAAAATCTTCAGCCTACTGTTGGCTTGATGGTACATGTACTGAAATCAGAAGTACCCTGTATTTCTATTTTTTGTTGATCTTATAGTGAAGATACTATCTCTGATGGGTATGATGCTATAATAATGGTTATGTAACGGTTCCCTAGGAATAACTAAATTATTTCATTCCACATCATAATGACGGCGGCTCAACGTGTCAAGTTTTTTATCTCTCACGTCTTCTCGCCCAATGGTGTACCTAAGAGAAATTATCAGCGAAAGTAAGCCATAGTTCACATATATATTCTGCAAAAAGCTTTTTAAGACCCTCCAGGCTCGTTCTTGCCGTTCTAATGCCTTCCACCTCCTATGATGTTCATAAAGAACTAGTAAATCATGCTTAAACAATTCCTGTGGTGCTACACGGAATCTGAATACTCATATTGGGCCTCACACCTCCCCTTGTCACAGATAGTTATACTAACTCCCAACATCATTCCGTTGGGTGTTACCCTTCTTCATTATATGGATATAACCACCTTTTGAAATGTAACCCAGTTGTGGGTCTAAGGTGGAAGTGGTGTTGGACTTTTCCAGTTCATCAAAAAATACACTAAGATATTAACAACAATCTGAATCTTCTATGAAGACTTGTAAGAAGAATTCAACAGGAAGAGATGTAAGCCTGGAGTTTAAGATTGATCTGGCTATGTTGGACGCCAGGAACAATCCTGTTATCTAAAATTTAAACTTTCATTTAAGGTACGCCAACCAGGGGACGGACATTACTGAAGCTCAAAGAGCTAAGAACGAATGAAAATAATACTTGAACAGAATGATTGCTCTCCCAAAAAGGGTATGTGAAACACAACTGAACGAGAATACAACCAAACAGGTGAGACAGCAATGAGTCGCTCGACCCACTATGGTGGAAGAGGAAGGGGGATCAGGTGGCACACCCTCAGTATCAGATTCCATATCAAAGGCAAGAGTGCAGGCCAAGGCGGAAAGCAATGGTGTGGGGTGATCAGCGGCATGGGAAGCGAGTTGTCTGATGGTTGGCTGGGCGGCGAAATGACCTATATCAAAAATATCACTTAGTTACTTGGAAGAGCAGTTTTTCACATAAAGGCGGATGAAAGGAAGTTGGGATAATATAGCTATGGTGGCGTGGGTGGTTTTTGGCTTAGCCTGCAAAGTGATAGCAACTCTCTGGATGGCGGCATTTTCCTCTTTGTGTAGGTTTAGGATGTCCCATTTGCCATGAGGGGCTATGGTTAGAGCAAAAATGGGAGTAAGGATACCCTTGGCAAGTATTGCTACTGATGCCTTGTTCATCTCACGGATATTGATGCTAATTAGGTTTTCAGCTGCAGAAACAGCGATTTGGTGCTCTGAGAGGAACACAGAGGCGTTCAGTTGGGGGGCGTAAAAATTCTGAGGGTCCTAAATGGGATGCTGTACATATATGAGTTCTGCGATTGGGGTATTTGATTCTTCAATTACATTGCTATTTCATTGGTTTCATCCAATGAAGTCCAGGGATTCAAGTCAAGAGGTAAATTGGGGTCAATTAATTGTTGGGTTGTGGCTGGCAATTAAAGAATAACGTGGGACCAAACTGTTGTCCAAGCCAATTCCTGATCTTTTGAGGCACAGGTGGCTTTGGACTGAGGAGGTGGCTGATTGGCCGTTGCTGGCTTCATAGTGGAAGCAGTCTTTGGTGGAGGGGGAAGAATTGTACCCCAAACAGGAAAGGCTGTGGGGTGCTGGGTCATGTGGGGACCAGATGGAGACAACGCAGGTCCAGTGGAAGCATCAAGAGAGGGGCATCTACACTTTGAGTGGTCTAACTCAAAGCAGGACGGGCAGATGGTCCGCCCACCCTCCATGTGGGCTCAGAATGGGTGGTCAGGGGCTGAGGTAATGATGGCGCGTGAGGGAAACGACAAGGCAATATTATTTGAATTTGGGCTAATCATGGATAATGCCTGAGACTCAGCAAGGCGAGCAGCCTCATTGGGGACTACAAACTGAAGGATGGGATTGGAGTCATACACTGCCAAACCTTACACAACACCTGGTGGAGCACCACGGGGGAAGGTGAGTGGGCAACCCCACAAAATAAACCACCATATTGGTGTCAGTGGGGAGCCAGGTGCATGTTGTGGGGATAGGGGTGCCCTAGAAAACAGGGTTACGGTGGCTGCAGTGGTGGCGTCAGCTTCACATGTGAAGCCTAGATCAAAATACCCCTCAATAAGGGTGGAAATCTATGAATCTGGATGGCAGCAACACAGCCTGGGCCAAGTCAATAATGGCTGTTTCTTTGTATGGGAATAAATTCCCATATTTTACCTGAGGGCCAAAATGCATCTGTGATGGGGGAGAAAAAGTGGGCTGTGAGGCACTTCCTGGGCATGTGCCAGGTGGATGGCGAGATCCTTGGGCGGAATGAACTGACCTAATGATTTAGGGGGACTGGATGAGCCAGTCCGAGCACATTTTCCCTCCAGATGAAAAACTGGGTGGGGCTTTGCTGTTGCCCCACATGGGAGCAGCTGTAAGAGAATCTGAGGTTATTTGGGAGTGAACAGAGAGGTTGACGTAGTTTATCAGGCGCTTTTTACTTTTATGTCTATTAAAATTTCTCAAAAGTTACTCCAAATGTAAAAAAGTGATAATCCTGTTATTTAGGTTTGCAAGAAACTGGGACCAAGGAGTATAATACCCTACCGCATTGTCACAAAAGTATATATTTCCTCTTTCCATTTTAATCTTCCACCTAAAACCAAATCTTTCGTATATTATATGAGTAAAAAACCATGTTTGAAAAGCCCCTACTTAGACCATAACGTCATGCCTTGTGGATGGTGCATCTGAATAAAAATTAGAAGATTTTGTGACCTCCCATCAATTAAAGTTACCTTTTTGGTATCCGTTTTTGTGCTTTTTTGATAATGCATATAACAGTTGGGTTCCATCATGAAACTCAACTCATGCAACAGACTTATTTTTTGCTTCACATAAGATTTTCCCCAATTCCAAAGGTCCTATAGCAACCCCACATTCACCACCATGAAGATTTGTGACCGCCTATATAAAATTCTCTATACCAGAAGCCTCTAAAAGACGGGTGGTGTTTAAGAGCCAGAAAGTAAAAACATGTCTCATGACATAATAAACTGTCAAAGTAATTAAATAAGTAGGAAGTTTCTAATTTAAGGAGTATTAAGTTGGCTGCCTTGATGACCTCAAACATACATTTGTAAATGCTGTTTTTGTCAATGATGCTTAGGTTGGTGTCAAACGGTCACGTGATGAGGTTGCTAGCATATCATCAATGATTTTTATATTTCTATATTTATTCATGGCAAGCCAATCAGGGGATAGAATTAGAGACTGCTCATAACTGAAAAAATAAAAACCCTTTTCAACAAACAATAACTCCAAATTTTATTTTTTTTCTGAAGAAAAAACACAACCAATCAGTTGAGATAGTGGAGAACCGCTTATTTGACCTTAGCAGAAGGAGAGGGGGGATTAGGGATTTGGATTGGCGGCTTCTTCATCATTTCATAGCATAGCATGGGCCAAAATAGAATATAACTTAGGGCATTGGCAGTGTAATGTTAAGTATAACATGAAGAGCAAACTATTGAAAAAGTTACCCACAGCAATAAGGCTGTTAGTATAGTTTGCAAAGGCTTCTTCAGCTTGAATGCATGCTTTTAAAAGATTAGTTTAGGTGGAATTATTAGTGCGGATAACCTTAGAGTTAGACTCCCCACTACCACAAAGTATTCTGAGTTGTATCATTGTGTCATGAAAACGGCAAAAGAAGTTTAGACCAGTCTGCTAGTTGGGATGCGTGAGCATCCAAAAGTCAAGCCAGAATTCCAGAGGCATTGCCGCACAAATGACGTTATATGGAGACATGAATTGGGAAACAATAAATTTGGTGTTGGGCAATTGTTGATAACAACCCAAAAACGAACCAAATGGTGACAAACCCAGACACTGGGGGTCTTGATGCAGGGGATGGTACCATGGGGATCATTTCTTCAAAGTCACCAGTGAGTGGGTTCAATAAAACTGAGGAGACAAGGGGGTGGATCCTTGATTGGAGATGGTGGATTTAAGGCCACAAGATCCCAGTATATTGATAGCGTATAGTCGAAATAAATGGGTTGAATTGCCAGAAGTATCTGGCCCGTTAAATCCAGTTTACAATGGTGAGAGCCATGGTAATCATCAATACTGGTAAAGCCCATATGGTATAGGAACTGACAGGCCACCAGAGTAATGCCATCGGGAATACGTCCAGAAGGATAATAATACAGTAGAAAATTGATATTTTTTAGCGGCACAATTTTATTTAAAAGAGAGTGTAGAAAATCAACCAACAATTTTCTCAGTGTGATGTAACTGATTAAATAGTGGTTGATTGATGCGGGAACAAGCAGGGATTGGGTCCCTCAAGTTTGACCTAAATGGCGAATCTTTTGGGGACAGGGGCAGATAAGCTTAATAGGAACTGACATTGAAGTTTTTGGTGGAAGGCCAAGTCACTGTTGGTTCGACCTTGAATGCCTGAACTGAGGCCTAAATTCATTTCCAGCAGCTGACGCAATGGCTTCTAGCCCAATGAGCAATGGGAATTACCCAGGGCCAACCTACGTAGGGGTGGTCCCAATTGGTTGGAAATGGGTTTGGGATGCCTAGCCTGCCTGTGCCCAGTCGCTGGGCCATTCATTCAGTCCAAAGAGTTGCATCAGCTGCAACTCCCAATTTGCCATATGAGAGCTTTAAACTATCATTGATAGTTTCTGATGCTACTACCTGCATGTTGGGGATGATCCCCAAAATCTTGAGAGGGGGATAGTTTTTGACAATCGCACTGCTGTCCAAATCAAAACTGTCAGTGATTACAGCTGATAATTCAATCTTCATCCCTTTTTAACTATGTTGTTTCTGATTGTTAGGCTTGTTTTCAATCTGTTTCAAACCAATTGACTTCGATTTAGTGATCCCTGCTCAGCTTTACCTGATCTGGCAGACAAGTTCAGCTGAGGTGAGCATAGGCACTGGGGGATGGATTCAAGGAGGATTAGCTGTTACCCAGCGCTTGTCTACCACATGGGCGAGGTCATCCTGGGTAAAAAGGAGTACCTCCACCCTCTTTGGAACCTTTTACTCAGAAATGGGAATAGTGCCCAATCCACATGCAGGGGACATTCCCCAGACTTACACATTGGCAGTTTTATATTACTTGAGTATATTTCTCCTGCTTAGCAGTATTATAGTAAATGGTATAACAGGAGGAGAATGACCTCCTGTAAACATCACCACTGACTTAGCATTTGGCTTTATATAGGGTGTTATAACTTCAGATAAATCATTAAGATATGGCGGGGAAATTTGCACAAGGTTGCACCAACTGAGCAATCAGACAGATGGTATAAAGATCGTCAGTCCGCAGACACACTTTTAAAATATAATATATAATAAAATATAGAGCTGTTTGCTCTGAATGACACTGTTAGTTCTCAGCGTCTGGGCTTGATTATGCCAAGTTGGAGTGCACAGGGTATTAGCCACTGAGCAACCAAATTGGACAATATGAGGATCGCTGACTTTTTAATAAAACTCGATAAAATATATATGGAGCTATCGCCCTGAATTCTACCTTTATTCATATAAATTGCAGACTCCTCTGCGCTCCCTCTTCCTTCATAAAAAGACCACTACCTTTAATCTTCCATGAGACTCTTTATATCTCAGTTCCCCAGCCAGATGCATCCTTGGCTTGGTAATCTTCTATTCTTCTTCCCTTTTCAAATTACTCTCATTAATATCAAATCATGGCATAAATCCTCTCAATTCGCCAAATGTCATCATTTTACATGATTATAATTCGTGTATCCCTTTTTTGTAATTCTTGAGACTCATCTCAATTCCCCTCCGATCTGCCAACATGGGTAGCATATCATCCAGTCATATCAACTTCCCAACATTACCCCCTTTGACTGGATGATAGGCTCTTACTGTTTATATGCTTGAAGGAACTTCACGTGGACTCAGTTGATAATCTGACCCCCAGTGGGTTCCTCAATATGTAGACATCCATGCAGTTTTCTCAATAATCTTAAATGGGCCAACCAAATGTTTAAATGCTTATTTTTTTGTCCAAATCCATGCTGGTCGTGGAATAAAACATAGTTCCCCACAGTGAAAAATGGAAGTCCACTTCAGCGCTTCTGGTCAGCCACCTGGTCGCAAATCTTCTTAGCCAAACTGGTGGAGTAGGCTTCCATTTTCAACTTGATCAGTGTATCCGTGAGTGTCTTCAGATATCACTGAGGATTCACACCGCCAGTGTCCTCTACACATGAATATAGCAAGGCAGGCAGAGCCAGATTTCGACCATACAGCAGTTCGAAACAGACTCTTACCAGTGGCTGAATGATAGCTGATATAAGTGAACAAAGCAGTAGGTAGAAGGGCACTCCATTCTGAGGGCCGATCCATAACCAATTTGCGGAGTTCTTTCACTAGGGTTCTATTGACTCACTCCACATATCCCGTCTGTTTCTAGATGATAAGGGGTGGTCAAAACCCTGCGAATTGCCATCAACTTATTTAACTTTGGCAGGATATATGAAGTGAAGTTGGTTCCATTGTCTGTCAGCATAAACTTTGGGCAGCTGTGCCACTGTATAACACACTCCATAATAAACTTGGCAGTGGTGACCGCGCCAAATCGCTAATAGCCCTGGCCTCCACCCATCAGGTCAATTGTCAAATGGCAATGATTATATACTTGGATCGATTGGCACTAGTCAGCAGAGGTCCCACTAAATCAATGATAACGGTGTGCCATGCAAAATGGGGTTTCACTAGTTGGTAGGTGGTTTTCTTGCAGAAAGGCTTTTCCACTTGATACCGATGGCAACAGCTAACTGTTTATAATATGTCGTGATGCATTCTTTCCCATAAATATCAGGGTCATAGAAACTCTAGCGTCTTCTGCAATCCTTCATGTCCTACAGCCCAATGAGCATCTATAATTATCGAGGGTCTAGCTGAAGGCTTAGGAAAATTCAGCGTCAAGTCTCCAATCTGCTTATATAGTTCTTCCCCTCATACGAAGGTACTCTCCCTGAGTCCATATAACACCTTGATCACCTGCAGCGGTTCATACTGATAATTGTTCGCCACCATCTTTTTGTACATTATATCAGCTAGATCTGCTGTGATAGCAACTGTGGGCAACTGAGAAAGACAATCCGTGTTTTGATGTTTAACTCCAGGTCGATGTAAAATCTCGAAATAATTTGCTTGCAGCTACAGAGCCCAACGTGTGAGCCATCCTTCCGGTTCACAAAGATTCTGTAGCCAGCGCAAGGAAGCGTGATCCATCACTACTTGGAATCTTACCCCATGCAAATATACCCAAAACTGTTTGTAAGCATAGATCACCGCTAGACACTCCCACTTGGTTACAGTGTAGTTTTGTTTGTGACAGTTCAAGCTTCAACTACAGAATGCAACAGGATGTTCCACGTTGTCATCATCCTTCTTAGATAATACTGCCCGAATAGCAGCGAGGGATGCAACCATTTGTACTATGAACTGTTTGTTGAAGTTGGGATATTGCAAAATGGGTGCACTTGCTAATGCGGTTCGCAATACATCAAAAGCATTCTGGCATCATTCCATCCAATCAAAAGAAGCGTTTTTCTTAATAACTTAAAAAAGTAGGGCCCCAATACAGCTGAAATTGGTAATGAACTGTCAGTAATACCCAACCATCCTCAAAAACACTTGAATGTCCCACTTACAACCTGGGTGAGTCATCTTGCCTATTGCTTCCACTTTAGCCAGCTGCGGTTTAAGCCCTTTTAATCCATGACAAAACCAAGGTATTCCAATTGTTCTTTAAATAAATGGCACTTTTGAGGCTTAATTCTGATATTTGTGGCAGAGAGACGCTAAAACACTTGCTCCAAGTAGGCCAGGTGCTCTGTAAATGTCCGTGAAAACATTGATGTTGTCAAGGTAAACTAGGACGCAGTACAGCCTTAAGTCACCTAAAATTGTATCCATGGCATGCTGGAATGTAGCCGAGGAATTACACAACCCTTGCGGCATGTGAGTTGGCTGGAATAACCCTCTCAAGGTGATGATCGCACATTTTTCCCATTCTGCTAATGGCAAAATTGATCTGCAAGTATCCTGAGATCAGATCAATGGCAGAAAAATAGTTCTTCCCACCCAATCAGTCTAATATATTGTCAATCTGTGGAAGAGGGTAGGAATCCTTCTTCGTTACATTATTGGGTTTATGATAGTCAATAACCACCTGATTTGAGCCATCCTTTGCTTTACAATGAGCATCGGTGATGCCCATGGACTGTTTGACGGCTCTAGCATTCCTTGCTCAATAAGTTTATCTACCTTGTCGGAGACAACCTCTTCCACCACTTTTGAATGTCTAATAGGTTGTGATCAAATGGGAGAATGATCCCCCTTATCTAATTAATGTACCACCCCTTGAGCACACCCCAAATCATGATCATCATGTGCAAAGATATCTCAATACTTTTTAAATAATGTCATAGCCTTATCATGCTGACCCGCTAATAATCCCATGAGCACTTCCCACGGAACCACGGTCAGTACGCCAAACAAGGAGCAAGCTGGTAGTCTGAGATCCTCCCATATGCCAAAATCATGAATATGCCAAACTTCCTCTATAGGGACTAAGTGTAGGTAAGCCACCGCTTGGTGCCGCCGGATCATTATTGCCTTCTTCTGTAGGTTGACTAGCAGCACTTTCATCTACCCATTACCAGGTAGCAGTAACCCTGGAGCAACATTTGGTTCAAGTCGCAAGTGCTGGTGAGGCGCCATAATTTCTCCAAATGCCTTAGGGACATCGATTTTAAGCCCAGTACCTATTATTCCATGGTGTCCAGACAGTAAGCTTAAAGGGCACGTTGCTCAAAGTGGGATTCCTTTATACTCATATATCTGGTTGGGGAGGATCCTGGTCTGCCAACTCATTCACTGATAATGAACAGGAATCACTCTGTCACTGTATGATATATTGATTTAACTAGAGCAGAACGGATCTGTTGGGATTCCACATGAGGTAAAATAAACAGGAATCTGTTGTTTTAAAATATTAAGTGTTTCCTCCACCATGCTTATCACAAAAACAAATTCTCTCATAAATGCTGCACCAATTAGCATGTCATAGCTGTTGTTTGGAAAAACCACTTCTGGAGCAGACACCTGGACTGACCTGAATCAGAGACAATGCGCTATATGCTCCTTCCAACACAGTTCTGTGCGTTCCCATGGTCCCATATACTACTCGATGGTCCACATACAGTTTCAACATAAGTTTAGCCACCAACTGGGTGGAGATTATGTTCACAGGTGCTCCTACGTCTATGATAGCGCGGATTTTTGAGTTTTGGAATAAATATATCGCAATTAGTACATACCAAGTAAGAAGAATCATTGGTGTTTATTACTTGTATGCTTAAGGGCTTTGTGCTATTCAAAAAGGAAGAAATGCCCTTGCCGACTTGAGGATACTCACTAGTGATTTTCTCCACTGGAATGGCTACATAAACCCCTACTAAAGGAGCATCGTTCAGTGAAGGATCTGAGTTGCTAATGCTAACCTGTTCCAGGATCTGCCACGCATATGGCTTCTGCATGTCTTGGCAGAGCTCGGCCCATTGGGGTGAGCTTTTACTCACAGAAGTGGAAGCAGGGGTATCCGACGAAAGCTGCTGGTATAACAAATCATCCTATTAAGGTTCATTTATACCCAAAAAGACATTTGGGGATTGTTGGGGACAAGTGATTTGTACTTAGCGGAGATAGAGCGTCCTATCTTTACTCCGCTCAAGCTTTTCTCTGATTGACTATCTTAGTTAGTATTGCATACACTGGCGGTTTGCTAGGGCAATTGGTCGCATAATGTCCTCTTTGTCCGCACTGGAAGCAAGTGTTAATAAAAGGTGCGCATATATAGTTTGGGGCGGAAGGACTAGGTCAAAAATTGCCAGTAAGGTTCCAAGGTTGCAGACAAAAGGGTGAAGCGTACATGGGCTGAAAAGGGTCTACTGACTCATATGAGGGACGAATACATTCCAGCAGCTGATAACCCAGTCGCTGCAGCCTATATCCTGAAAGGGTTAGAGCGAGGGCAACAGAGATTTTTGGTACGTTGGGGGCACTGTTTGTGGCGGAGAGTCGACGTAAGACATTCACAATTTGAATAAGTCTGGTATCCCCATCCAACACATTAGACATAGCGTTATATAGTTCCCAAAATGGTTTGACAGCTGCTGTCATTGCTATATCTACATCCTCAGTGGTCAAAATATTAGCTCCAAGTAGAACGTGTGCTTCTTCCAAAAACTGCTCAGCAAATTCTGACAGGGTCTCATTTTGGTAAACCTGTATAGTTATAAAGTCAGCTTTCCTTTAAGACATTCTGGTAGCGCCCTAAACAGCCAGATAACGATCACTTTTACTTGTGCATAAGATACTGAGCTATTTGAAAGAAATCAGGTCACTCGATCAGTGCTTTCCACATCTAAAGCGGACAGAAACAATTTTCACTTTTTTATTGATCAGTAGCCCCTTCCACAGCGAATTTGAAACGTTTAAAGTAACTGTGTAGGTTCCCATCACGACTGAAAGGAGGTAATTTTTAATACTAATGAATTCACTTTGCTATAGGTTCCTGCTGCAATGGGCAGGAGAATTGTTTTTAGAGTGACTATGGGAACCATCACTTTGTGTGTTATCATACAGCTGGCCAAATGAACTTGAACCCATCGAAAAGGAACTAGTTGAAGTGGTGTCATGCAGGAGGTCCATCGTAACAACTGATGGATATTCAATTGATGATCCATAACATTCTTCCCCCGAGTCACCACTAACTGCCCCATTCCCCTTGGCTCCAGTATGCCCCTCAAACTGTTCATTGATCAACTACTCCCTTTTAACCAAATAACAATTACACCGCCCATCCTGAAATTCCTGTTGCAGTGTTTCATACTAATGTTGCAATTCCTGGAGGAATTGCCTTTCTTCATTCAGTTTCTGTTCCATAGCTTATAATCATGAAAAAAACTTCTTCGATTATATTCTGTAGGTGGGTTTGCTGTTTACTTGCATTTTCTGCTTGTCAATTGGCATCATTTATTTGGTTAACAAGGGAGAATCATTCCCATAATAATTCCTCATTAGCCGTCAAAGGGTATCAAGGTGCCCTTGCATGTCCACATACTCTCTTGTCTCACCAATAAGAAGAGGAAAGGCTCATTGGCGCTCAGCTGACTAAAGACTTCCAGTTGTGTAACTCAACAAATAAGCTGGAGTTACTAGGGAGACGTTGTCAAAGGTTAAGCGCATTATCTGTCATTTGCTGGATATTCCATTTGATACAAAGTTGGTTTACTTCAGTCAATAGAGAGCTGACTTGGGCCGCCTCTTGTTGTTCCATCAGGGTCATTTTTTCCTTGAGCTGGGCAATCATGGCTTCAAGAGCTTCCGCCCATTCAGCTAGTTCCATCATAAAGCGCACAGTACTATTCCCCAAGGTTGTTAAATCTTGAATCTACTCCACTGATATGCCATGCTGATCCAGCAGCTCTCTTATTACTCGAGGTAATTCTGAATTTAACTGTGCTACCAGAACGTCCAATTAACGATGGATGTCCCCAACATGATGATCCATCTGTGCCAGAACCCCTTGTATTTCCAAAAATTAACAATCTAGGAAGTCGAGCAGGAGGCGAGTATTATGCTGCTGTGCTTGTGCAAACTGTAATACATCTCCAATTTCAATATTATGATGAGCCAGCACATGAATTAGCTGGCGAATCAAAGGTTGCACATAAGCGACTAGATATTCCTTGATTCCATGGGTACCAAGGAGGTGAGCCAACCCCATTGTAGTTTCATCCAATTAAGACATGTACAGAGCGTATCAATTTTCTTGATCGCGTTGTTTATAAAATAAACTCAGGGAATTTTCCCCAGTCTCATCCTCATATAGGCAATACCCACGCAACAGCCATTCCATAATATTTCTCAGTTGTTGAGGAGTCACATTTGTGGAGCATCCTTATTGGTTGGTCATAATCTCAGGGCAATTCTCAAATTGCAAATTAATCATAACTTCATCATCCCCTGATTTGTAACAGTGAACAATGTTGGTTCAGGGTTAGGTGCCTCCCAGGCTTCTTAAGCATAACGCCCCCAGAATCTGACCAAGTTATGTTGAAATGAATGATGACTCGTCATTGTATTTTTGTTTTTTTATTTTACCAAACTACAGTTGCTTAATGGCCCCCTGTAGTGAGCACCACTTTTAATTCTTGGCATCTGGGCTCAATTCCGCCAAGTTGGATTTGCACAGGGTATTAGCCACTGAGCAACCAAATCAGATGACATGAGGGTTACCGACTTCTTAATAAAACTCAATAAAATATATATGGAGCTATCGCCCCTTATTTTTACCTTTATTTATATAAATTGCAGACTTCTCTGCGCTCCCTCTTCCTTCATAAAAAGACCACTCCCTTTAATCTTCCATGAGACTCTTTATATCTCAGTTCCCCAGCTGGATGCATACTCAGCTTAGTAATCATTCTATTCTTCTTCCCTTTTTGAATTACTCTCATTTGTATCAAATCTCAGCATAAATTCTCTCAATTCGCCAAATGTCATCATTCTACATGATTATAATTCGTGTATCCCTTTTTGTAAATCTTGAGACTCATCTTGATCCCCCTTGATCCGCCAATATGGTTAGCATATTGTCCAATCATATCAACTTCCTAACAGACACTTTATTTATTTAGTATATACAGCGGATCCTCACTCTTACTCCCTCTAAGCTACTGACAACTTAATTCTTCAATTGTCTCAACTCTTTTATATTCAGCAAATTCAGACGATACCATTTTCTTGGCTTAGTAATCATTTCTGCTGTATATCCTTGGTTCCGGGCAAAGTATGGTATTCAATTCTCTATTGCCTTAGTTTAAAACAATTGTACAAAATGTTCCTCAAATGTCAATATCACCTTATAACCTTATTTGAAGGGAATCTAATAATAATCCTGATCTTACCCAAAATCTCTTTAACTCAATGCGCTCAAGTATTGAAATTAGTACCATTTTTGGTGGAATCTCCCCAAACTGCTTTAGCTACTTCAGGAATATCATCCAATCATATCATATTTTCAACAGAGGGGATAACATTTGGGCAGGGCAATCATTTAAACATCGAGTTGATGAATACTTTAAAATGAAGTAGCCATGTCAAGGGGGCATAGAAACAAAGGGAAATAAAGCACAATAATTAGAATTTAGGAAAATTCAAGGTGGAGATTAAGTTTAACAAAATCAGATGATTCAGAAACCTAAGCTAATAAGCCCCAATAATTATGGCTGAACAGGTTTGGGGCATCAGCATGCTATTGAGGCTGAGCTGTCAAATGTAATGAAGTTTGTGATTAGATTTTAAATTCAAATTTTATATGGGGAAGGCTGACCAGGGGACAGACACTTCCAATAAGTAAACTAAACTAATGAAAAAAACATCAGCAAGAGGAATGAACTACAGATAAGCAAAAGCTATCTCCTGTTGCCAGCGGGAACGCCAAGAGAAGGAAGGGGGGCTACGTGTGTAGGGGCTCACGCCACTATTGAGAACGTATGTAGGAAGTGGTCTGAAGCGATGAACCAAACTAAGGCCTGGATGAGACCATCTGGCGGCGATGGGGTGAGAGGTACCCAAACATCCAAGCCTGAAAGTAGTCCACAAGGTGCGACTGGAACTGGCGTAAATCTTCCTGGAGGGTGGGAGTGGAGACTGAGATAGCATCCAAGACAATCGTGTGGATAGTCCACATAGCGATTGCAACCACTAAGGCTTGGAGGGAAGGTGGTAGAGGGGAAACCATGGACAACGCAAAGATGTCCTTAGAAAGGCTGAAGGGATGTGCCTGATCCTGGCGAAAGAGACGTTGGACCTCACGCCATATTGCTTTTGAGGGAGGGCACTCTTCCAGGAGGTGAACCAACGTTCCATACTGGACACACATGACACAAGATGAGTGCAAAGTGTTAGAGCGCTTAGCAGTATGGTATATCCATCTCAAGAAGTGCCACACATGGGAACGAATATGTGGCTGCAGAAGAGGGTGGTGGGCATACTTCTAAATGGCTTTCTGGGTATCGAGGGAGTAGGGTCGTCCAGCATGTCCAGGTAGTCCACCCTGGCAATGATTGGGGACCTCATGGGTATTACTCCATTCAGAATGGACAGATCTTGTACTTCCTGGGTGAACTGAGGAGTAGCGCTCCCCCTCTGGGTGGTGTGCCCACAGATGCGAGTTCTCCACTCAGCGCTCTGCATGGAGAGGAGGATTATTTGAAGTGGGGTGACGTCCCATGTGGGCCCGCAGCAGAGGGATGTGAGGCGAGATATCTTAACAGAGAATGGGGGTGGGCAGGATTAGTGAGGCCTAGGGCGCAGGAGAAATTGGACCGGGATGTGCAGGACCAGTACTGGGCTGAGATTGTAAGCTTGGTGATGGCAGCAATCCAGGTGCCAAAGATTTTAGCAGCATGGACCTCAAAGTTGAGCAGGCCCATACCACCACAATGGCGAGGACCAAACATGACCTCCAGGCGCACTAGCTGTGGGCAGCCTAACCAAAGCCACCCTTGCATAAGGGCGTATTATGAGTTGAAGTAACCAGGGAAAAAGCGATGGCGTGGGCCCCAAACCAAACTTTAGAAAGGAGCATAGAGGTGGCTAGCACTACTATGCCTGTAAGGGAGTTCTGGTGGGCTTTGAGGGAAGCTATGTGTTTCGTAACATTGTCTAGGGTATGACTTTCCATCACCGTTGAGGTGTATCCTCCCGCCTCCAGCCACACCCCCAAATGGAGGACAGGGCCAATGGGGGTCTTGGCACAAATGGGAGCACAAGCGGGGCGGTGTGGGGTGGGCAGGGCAGGGCAAGTGATACCATGAGCCAGTTGATGAAACAGGTAGAAAACGGGGCGCTGGGGCCCAGCGGTCTTGATACCAACCAAGGATAACAATTTCGGTTTTGAAGGTGTTAAGTGCAGCATTACTTACCCTGGAGTAAACCTGGATAGTAGCTTCTAGCGCGCGTGCATAATGATTGTTAGACACCCCAACCACACAATCATCATCAAATGCCAACATCTTGACTGGTGCTTGGCCTTTCACATGGACACCAGTAAGGCGGGCATTTACTTTTCAAAGAAATGGGTCAAGGCTGATGTTATACAAGAGTGGGCTTAGAGAGTCCTCTTGGCGTAGGCCCCTTTGAAGGCGGACTACATCCGTGAGGAAACCAGGGCCACACACAGCCATTTATGGCGAATTCCGTGAGCAACATCACCCAATTAATGAAACGAAAGGGGAGGTGGAACTTGTGGAGGCAGGCTCTGAGGTAATCCCAGTTGTCTCTATCATAGGCCTTAAGCTGGCCTAAAAAACAAGTACTCAAGAAGCCGTAGATTGACAGACGTTGGCTACAGTGTGTATGTTGGTTTTAATAGACCTTTTTGGATTGAAACCAAATTGTTTAGGAGCAATGAGAGCAGAGGCAACAACCCCTAGGCGGTTTGCCATGTTTTTAGTAAAATTTTTGGTGTCTGTGTTTTGAAATAAATGGGTTCCAGATGGCTAAGTCCAGCTTATCCCCTTTCTTGTAAAACGTTATTGTGAAGGCCTCTTGCCCTCTAGTAAGGAGGCACGTTTCCATATGGCATTGGTTCATAGAGGCCAGCAGCAAAGAGGAAGAATCTATGAAATACTCCTTATAGAACTCATAAGGGATGCCATCTGGACCTGGGCATTTTCTATATGGTGCACCGCGAATGGCGGACCAGAGATCATCCTGAGTAATCAAATTTATCAACTCCAGTAATCTGGAAATGGTGTGGATATGTACGCTTTTGAAAAAATTGTCCACTTTGGCCAGAAGAACTGGATCAGATCGATATAATTTGGAGTAGTAGTTGTGTATTTCAATCGCCACTTTGGCTGGAGTATCTGCAACGGAGTGGTCTGGCCTTCACACCTGTGTGCAGGCCAAGCTCTGGCGCAGTGCAAAGAATTTTTGAAAAGTAAGCGGAATACATATCACCTGCTGTTATATGCTTTGCTTTATACTGAACACAAACCCAATGCTTATGTTTTTTTACCAGTGCATTGAGGCGAGCGGACACCTCTGCCCACTTATGACCCCAATCTGGGCTGTAGCCTGCATCAGGGACGTTAGACTCCAAGTGGTCCACTTCTGCCAGCATACACAAAATGACTGCTGAGGCAGCCTGCAAGTGACATGATGAGAGGTGGCGATCTTGGCGGATTGTGTTCACTTTGAAGGTTGACCAGGTGGCAATTGGGTCTGCACATAATGGTGTGGTAAACTCCGAAGCTGAGGTCACAGTCTCCACCCATGAGGAAAACCTTGGTGATGAAATCTCGGTATGGTGGAGTTTGCACCACTTCAGCTCCTTGGCCAAACTTTTGGACTAACGGAAGGAAACTGATACCATTCTGTGGTTGGATGAATTGATTTTTGTCATGGTAAAGTGATAAATTTGGGATTTAAAAATTCAATGGTGAGAGAATAAGGTCAATGCGGGTCAAGGACTTAGCTGGCCGTTGTGTACATGGGGGTGAGGCATGTTAGTGATTAGCGGTGCATGATGTGGCAGAGTATCAAGCAACCCTAGGGTGGCTTTTACAACGCAAAGTTCAATGTGCCCCTGTGGGGGTGTAGGCAATGAGGGCCAGTGGTCTGTGGTTAGGTTTGTCTAGCTGTTCATGTCGCCAACAAGAAATGGGTCAGGGGTGGTGGAAGGGAATTGATGGCCAAGAAGAATTTGTAACGATCTTATATGCACAGGTTGAGGAATTAATGTTAACAACAGCATGCACTTTGTCATCCCACAAAAAGGTGACTACAAGGATGCGGCCATCGAGGTTTAATGTTGATGAAATAAATTTAAAACTATGGTTCACTCAAACAAGAACCCACAGTGCGGTGACCAAAAGGAAAGGGAAGTGAGGAGCATGGTTGCCCATGCTTCCTCTGCACCGTGCGGACATTGGGTTTCCTGAATGGCCAGGATGTCCACAGGTAAATTATTTTTAAAAACTCAGTTTTTTAGCCCAGGATGCTGAGGCCTTGAGTCCAGCGATGTTCAACGTCCCTAAAGTAAAGGCTCCCCCATCGCACCTTAGGTGTGAGGGGAAGGGCACCCAAGCCCTTCAGCCTTCTCTTTTTCAGCACGTCATTGTATGGCAGCATGAGTATTCTGTGCTATGGAGTATGGTTTGGTATGGGAAGCTTTAGCTGTGGGGTTCGCATTGGCTTTTGCCTTCTGCTTTTTCCCCACCGTGGGACAAATTTTTGGCGTTGTGTGCACTTGCAGTGCACCATTTCATGAAGGTGTAATTTTGGTAGGAATAATGTTGACCGACTTGGTTACAATTTATTCTTTGTAGCAAGGGTCAGGTGAAACTGACTCACCCATTGGGTCTTCAGCTTGGGGGCCCAATCTGAATGGTGGAAGAATTTGTGAGATGCTTCCGCCATGAAAGGCTTGATGTCCTCCTGGAGCTGGGCAGGCGGGATCATGGATGCAGTCTTGGCCGCGTCTTAGACCACCGCCTTGCATGACTGCTTGTCCTTCTTATGCTCTTGCAGGGACACAGGTTTTACTTGATTTAGCACCCTGGCGCTCCCCATGGGAAGGCTGTGTCAGTGTCTACTGCCAGTTCGTAGTGGGCTTCTGCACCACATATTGCTTCCAGGATTATTTCAGCTTGAGTAATGCCCTCCTTGGTGGGGCAGGTATGGGCCTTGTGGCCAAAAGCATGACAGAAAGTGCAGATAGGAGGCGCGCTATCCAAGGTGACCCTGAATGGGCGGGAGTCTTGCCCATTAATTTCTACAAAAGTGGTGTGAGGGATTTGGGTCAAAAATTTTCTACTATCCCAGAAGATGGGGTGAGAAAAGCAATTGCTTTGCCCATGCACAGGTCTGTCATGAGCATAAAGTGCTGCATCTCAAAGGATTGGATTTCCCCATATTTGGAGAGCCCAGCCTTCAGGTGGTGCTCCAGCATGGTGCGCTTGACTGGTTTAGGTAAGAAGTCAAAAGTTATGAAAATTTGGTTTGATTTAGTCCAATGAGTGCTCTTTGTTTCGACTTCCCATTGACCATCTGAGAGGTCAACTATCACTCGCACTTTTGCAGCTTCATCCGCCACATTTTTGTTTTTGAATCCTAGATCCAACCAACTGCGAGGCATGGAGTGTGGTGCGATGTACACTGCATTTGGGAAATGTGTGCATACATCTCCACAAAACTTTTCCCAAAGTGCCATTTTTTGAATATCCAGGAAGACATGCACCCCATGTTCCACCAACAATAGTAGTTGGGAGTTGGTGTATTGATGAACTAGTTGCAACGTGCTTGCCAGGCCAAAATTTCCGGTGAAATGTTAACCACCAGTTTTTTACTATTAATTGTACCTATTCTGCCGGATTTGCTGGGGCGTTTATGAAACTTAATATATGTGGGGCCTACACTTGTATCCTTAATTTACTTGCCCAACTGTTCCCCGACATTGGGTGCACACTAATATCCTCTATGAGATTATCAAACTTACCTAGACTTGAATTCAATATGGTGCAAAAGTGATTGCAACGAGAGAGAAGAGTGTTAATATACAAAAGTAATTATTTGAGGTGGGTCAATTTTGGGACATATATACCACACTGAGAATTTTTCTAGCCAGTGCATGTTTCAAAATCGAACCTGCATTAGGGTGGAAGCAATTTAACCTGCCAGTATAACCACCCTTGAATTTTGTGATTAATCTGAAATACAAGCCGCTTAATGATTAGTGGGGTAGATGTGGCTCTGGGATGAGGAGGGGCCAGATTGGCTGGCGCAGAAACTGCTTAAGCAGCATGTTTTGGGTTAGGGTCATGATCATAACCCTACATAGTATTTCATAAGTTCGCAGTGGGTTGGGTGCTGGCAGAGTAGGTGGATCCTGCAGAAGCTGAAAGTGAAGGGACAAGCATTTAAATTCATCCAAAAAAAACAGGATGGACAGATTGTCCACCCGCCCTTTACAAAGGCCAAAAACGGATGGTCAGAGTCAGCAGGGGTAAAGGCATGAGGAGTAATTAACAGGGAAATTATTATAGTTATGGCGTATTGTGGCAAATGTTCAAATCCCTGCTAAACTTGTGGCTTCATTAGGGACCACATAATGAAGGATAGGTTCAGAGCCATAGGTTTCCAAACCAACTATCAGCTCCTTGTGAAGCACTCTTGGGAAGGTATGTGGATAAACAGAAAGCTGAACTACCATAGTTTTGTCTTCTGGTAGCTGGCTGAGAGTCATGGTGAGAGAGGTGCACTGGAATACCGGAGGCACAGTTACTGAAGGTGGGGTGATGGCTTCACAGGTAAAGCCTAGATAAATATCTTTTATAGGGGCGGAAGTCATCAAGCTAGCGGGTTTCATCACTGACTGTGCTACTTTTATATTGGCTTTGTCAGCATATAAGGACAATTTCATAATTAAACCAAAGGCCAATTTGCATATTGTTATTGGGGAGTGCTATAGGGGCTTTACGGCACCACCTGGATATGTGAGAGGTGGAGGTCAATATCCTAGGGGCAACGAATTGCCCAAGATTTTGTAGTACTTGATGAACCAGTCTGAACACGTTTTTCCATTGGAAAGAAAACGCTAGAGGGTTTCTCTACTGCCCTATACTGAAGCAGCCATTGGGGGATTTGAGGACATTGGGGTTGAACTGGGTGCTGGGAGTAAAAAGAAGTAGTTTGTATTTACTTTTTATTAAACATCACACAAAAAGTGATACCAAGAAGGAATAAAATAATCTCAAATACTACTAGCTACATTACTAATAAAAACTGGTCATTTAGTTAATTTATGCTGTTGTTCTCAAAAAGTATCTATATTATATTAATTAATTAGGTAATACACTCCAATCTCGAGCCTAATTCTTGACATATTTTCATTATATTATTACCACTAATGGAAGTCTAATTTCATTAAGAAAATTGGCATAGTGCCACTGCAAAACAACCATGACCCATCCCCCATACTCCCTTAAAGTTGTCTCCGTCAGAATATCTTCCTTCTTGTTTGTCTTTCTATCAATAAGAATATTATAAAAACTTATCTAATGACTTCTGGGCTGACCTAGTCATGAACCTCTTTTAGCACTAGTAGTGTCCAAACCAAAAAGGGGGAGCCGCCACGCATCCTAGTCATGGATCTCTTCAAAGAAGTATCCATAAAAACTAGGTCATTTTTACACTCAAAATTGAATTCTATCCAAATATGTCATTGATAGTTTGGAGTACGTTTAATTGAAGTTCAAAAAGGTTTTGACCAAGATTTTTGGTATTAAACTACTTTTTAAAAAGTTTAACCATGTCTTCACATTTTTTATCTACTTGTTGTTGTATAACAATTGTATAAATCATATTTTTGTCCTATAGTTATGAGCACCTTAAGCGGTGCCTTAGTATTGCTAAGTTTTAAAGTAAGTTTCATGGAGATCTGGGTTGGTATTACCAATTATCTCTTCAGCTACTGGAGAGTTACAGATATTCCCCTAACAGGAGTAAATGTATTTGAGGTCAGCTGCTGCTTCTATAGTAAGCATATGTGAGTTTTGTAAACTGGAAAGCCTTTGCAAGGGCATAAGTGGTAATGGGGAGTAGGAATGGAAGCTGTATGTCGGAATTTTGGCTAATAAAAATTGAAATTTGCCTTAAAAGTTGATCATACTCAGAAATCTTTAGAAACTATGGCAGGATATTGGGTAAAAAGGCCATAAACAAGAACTTATTGGATTAGGTTCAGTAGTTAGTTGGCCCATGAACCACTAAACAAGTAAATTAGGTCAGGTCCTGAGCAGCAATATGCTCTTAAACATATTGAAAAGACTTTGTGATTGGCTGGTACAGTAAGCTCAACGCCCTCAGTAGTTGAGGTTAGGGTTAAATGATTGAACACCATTTTTAAATATTAACAGATTGGAAGCAGGGCAATGCCATAAGGATGAGGGGCTGAAGCCGCTGAAACATCAAGGAAGGGCACATACGCTTCTAATGGTCCAAACCTGAGTTACAAGGACAGATGGTGCGGCCATTTTTCACACTGGCACAAGATAGTTGTTTGGGAGCAAAGCAAATTATTTGTTCTGGGGTGGGAACGGCAAGGAGAGTGTCCCAGTGGAAGGGGCAGATTTTCACAAAGGGATGAGGCCCTGAGAGGCGGCTAGCCCCATTGGAAACTAAGAGCTGGAAGGCAGGATTGCTATAAGAGTTCAAACCCTTATGGAGCTCCTGGCTGAGTTATTCGAGGGGCAGATGGTTCACAACTATTTTTTCTGTAGACAACTGTTGTATTAGGACTTAGACTAAAGTTTAGAGGTTCCAACCAAAATCTTGATTAAAAATATAATATATTAATAAAAGTTTTTTATATAATAAAGGTTAGCACTATTCAACATACGAGAAACTAAATATTATAAGAAAATATGGCTTTGAAAACATGTGTATCTTAATTAGAATTAATATAGCTAAAAGAACATAGACGTGAGAGTAAGGATATAATTTTTCAATTCGTTTGTTATTGGTCATGCGCTGATCATGTGGACAGTATCTGATATTAAGACACTTACAGAAAGAGAATTATTTAAGATGGCTTGGAATTAACAATTGAGATAACTGTGGCGAAATAGATTTTAAATAATACTTTAACCCCAACATAAATATAGTAGTAATTTAGCTGGAAAGATTACACTAGTTTATAAATTGGTGGATAGCAAAGGTTGAAATTTATCATATATCATCCAATTGCTATTTAAAGCTATTAAGAAGACTGCTATGGACGTTAAAACATAACTTAATAAAGATTTTATTCTCAATTTAACAAAATAATAATTATTTTTATTTATTTATTTATTTATAATCATTTTAAACTAGGATTGAGCCAAATAATAGTTAGATTATATTATGACATAAACCCCTAAAAGCCTCAACCAGTTATGATAATTACTTTACCTGAGTCAACTTTTTTGAATTAAAAGCTGCAGAGTTAAGATTAACATGATATAATGAGGTATCTGTGATAGACATTGACCCAATAAGATTAGGTTTGTGTTTAGCTCCATTTTATTCAGAAATTAGAGGTAAAGAAAATTATATTGTTGACGTCAATGTTGATTTTGTTTGTCTGGATAAAATTGACTTTAAAGAGACGTGGAAACTAAGTATTGTTCATTTTGCCTCACTTATGGACGAAAGGCTTTATCTCAGCATAGGGGCTGGTATGCAAGGGGTGAGGACAGAATCTATTTAAATGCTAAAAAACTGTGGAATCCAAATACAAATCATAAGAAAGCTTGCTTACTTAGTTTAAATTTCAAGATCAGGCAACTTATTTGTACAATTTTTGAGTATCAACTAATAAAAATAAAAAATAAATTGGAATGCTCTGGTTTGGCAGATAAGATATAACTCTAAAAAGAAATCAAACAGCCCTTTTTTCTAATTGGTATGTTAGAAGAGAGAAAATTTTATGCATAACTTTGTTTAGTTTTTATATATTTAAGAAGTCTCTTTAAACCATCTCAAGTCATCTGATATAAGTCATGGGGCTATTAGTCTTTATTGCTATCAAGTAAGCTTAAAATGTCAGGTTTATATAAATTATTACTATGATATCTATGAATTAAATAGATTGAGAAATGTGATCTGGTTTGGGTGGTATTTGGCTTGGCTGAACCAAGAAACCTGTCATAAAAGTAGAGGGGCTTTAAGAGAAATAACTCAGTTGAGGTAATCTTTGAGCTCATTGTGCTTAGTTAAGAGGCATCAGTTTAACAGCATAATTATCTTAGAGTAATTTAGTAATAATTTTCTTAGCTTTTATGCGTCATAGTAAAGGTGGAATTTGCATGAATTGTCCAGATTTGGGTATTTCCGCTTATTTTGTGCATTAAAAGTTGATTTTTTGGTTCATGTATGGGCAAGTTTAATTCCTCTTTCTTTTTTATGGTTTTCACGTCCAGTCTACCAGTTAAAATCGTGTATGATTTAGTCATAATGGCCTCAGCTATTCTAAGTAAGTGCAGTCCTCAGAATTTTCATTTCAGCCCTCCTCAAACTCAGTTTCATCATTTGGATAGTAACATTGATAAGATCAATCATACTTCCTTTTAGATTTTGACCTGAAGCCTTTGATCTTAGATTCACAATCTAATAGTGGTGTCCATGGCTTTTTTCATTTTTTTAGTAATAAACTCATTCTTGTGAAAACAATCTAGAGCTTCATTAGTACAATTATAAAAACAAAACTACACACTTTATAAAACTTAGAAGAAACTTCTTTTCTTTTAGAAAACTCTTTTTAACCCTAGAGAATTATGATAGCAAGTAACATGTTTTAGCAATTGCCTTGAAGCTATACTAAATCAAGGTAGTCCCAATAATCTTCAAAAATATTTTGTCAAGAGCCTCCATCTTGTCCTACTTAGAGTTGTGTAGTGGAGCCTCAATTTTGGTGCATCTTTGGAACATGCCTTTGCTGACTAATACCCATGTAGTTAGAAGCAGAAGTCAGTCTTCCACTTCATTGCTTTCTAGTACTATTAATCTAAAAAACCTGGCAATATAGATACCCGCAGTAAGCTTATTACGTTGTAAAATTCTTATAGTTGGGGTTGCCAAAGTCTCGCCCAAACATTTTGCTCTTCAGATAATTGTTTTATTAATTCTTAACCAGAGGTTATAAGTTCTCCACTCAATTTGTAATTAGTAAAAAAATATAATATGTAATTTTTTTTGTTGCTACTACTTACAGCATCTGGGAATATTCAAGATTATAAGGTGATATAGTGTTTTGGTATTATATAAGATTTGTCTAGAATATATATAGTAAAAAGATATAGAAGTGGGAGTAAGGATCTAGCATTTTGGCCATTTGGTATCTGATAACGCGCCAGCAAAGTGGCAAAGTATTTAATATTGACAAATTTATTATAGATACATATATGAGAAGGCGTGCAGTTAGCATCTTACATACCTGGGTAGGCTAGATGTTCAATTGGATTTATCCCCTACATTGATATGATTAGCTTTGTTGGGGATATTGTCCTATTTATTAGTCAGTAGATAGTTAATTAGGCGATTTATAGTGATTTGTTCAGTTGCAATTAATCATTATTGATAGAAATAGCTCAGGGAATCTCAACTTACTTCAAATAGTATTAAGGTATCTAGCCCAACAATGCATTAACCATTTAAATTATAAATATAAATATGTTGTTATTGAGGCGTATTATAAGAATGTTGAAAACATCAGGTAGGAGCTTTACCCCTACCAGTGCGTAGGCTGACATTAAGGTCTATGAGATATATGCAATTCTCATAAAACTTTATGTAGTATCATACAATACTTATCTTATCTGTTAAGATCATAATCATGTATAAAATAATGTTTTAAAAAGGTTAATTTCACCATAAGAACTCTACAATAAAAAGAATTATTGTCTTAATTTAAAATTATATTGATAAACTATTCCTGTTGTTTTTATATACTTTATTTGAGGTGGGCCAACCTTGGGACAAATATACCACACCAATAGAAGGGTTAGGGAGTGGGGAGTGAAAATATAGTAGTGGAGGACAAAACCCAAGTATTGGGGGTAAAACCTTACTGCACATGTTCTAATAGGACAGGATTACATGATTTAACTTCACTAATTCGCTTGGTCAGACTAAGGCATGATGCATGAATCCACAAAACTTGATATCCTCTTGGCACAGAATTCAACTTCTGCAACGATGGGGTTCAAACCTTCAGTGTGAGGGGTGATGGTGGGATGCCCATTCTGACTATGAAACACCCCTACTAATTGTATATATTAGTAAGTTCTTTTTAAAAATAGTTTTTAGTGACTTGTTAAAGATTAATTAAGAATTATCATTATATAAATCATAAAATAAAAGATAAAATAAAAATATAACTGATACATTATATGAAACTATAAGTATTATTTTAAAGCTTATATGGACTATTATTGGCCTTATGATGAAATTTTTTTCTTTAGTATTGGCTAAATTCTTAATCAATTATAAGTAAGCTTAATATATTTTTATTATAACATGTATATTATATAAGGTTTCTTGGTTCCTATCTAAAACTGTATGCATAAAAACTAGGTCAAATAGTTCTTTTGAGTTTAAAGTTACATTTTTATCTAATTTATCTTCTGTTTACCAGAAGATGACTAGGATCTGATAGCTACTAGAGCCTCATTAAAATTTTAAAGATCTAAGCACATAGTGATACATATGTAAGTTTGTTATACTTATTAAAAAAAGAAAAGTATGGCCAACCATAGAATTGATACTTTTCTAAAATACAAAGATGCGTTGGGATTAAGACCTTGCAAAACTGGTAGTAGTGAGAGGAGTGACCTCAAAAGTCTATAAATTTAAGTTTTGTCAATATAATTAGGATAATATTGAACAATTTTGTAATGCAGTTATCTATAAGGTATTTGTTATCTAAAAAATCATATTAGGTCTTTATAATATATATATATATCAATAATTGTAATACTATATAAAATACTTAAGATAGTTAACCAATCAAGACAAAATAAATTGTGGCATATATAAGAATCTTGATATAGAGAATAAAAAGGTATATATACTAATATATCGTATTTTTATACATAAGGTATTCAAAATAAAAGGATGATGGGACCATTTTTAGTACTACTATATCCTAACACAAGTGGGGAAGTGGCCACGTGTTTTTAATTTTCAGGTACTAAATAAAACTAAGATAAAAAATTCTAATATGGTTCATTGCATTTGAGCCTAAGCGTTCATTTAGATAGAAAAGGAGGAGTTTGAGGGCTTTCTTGTGAGCTAGTGGCTTCTGATGTCGGGCAAAAGCATACAAAATGGGGGTTGTGGCATCAGCGTATGGGGTATAAGGTGAAATAGTTGAGGTATCTTCCTGTCATTTAGGCCTGTGGTATGCATTGCCTTGACATATTGAGCAAGCTGATGCTTAGCAAAAAAAATAAGTTTGAGCACACAAATAAATGACTTAATGCCTGGTTGAGTTTGTGGTAGGAGCAATCATAAATTGAAGACTTTGTTGCTATGATGCACATACAGCTCATGGTTAATGCAAGATCTTCATCATCAAATTTTTAACATCAAGGTAATTATAAGAGAAATTAAGGATGGGAATTACCTCACAAAGTGGCTTCTTCGCCACATGGTGGGATTGGTGGCGGAGAATGTTGAAAGGAGCAGCTGCTGTGATAATTGCCTTTATATGTATAGTTTCATATAGAGGTAAACCCTTTTTGAGGGCAGAAACAGTGGCAGTTCTCAAGTAAGAGAACCTGTTAAAGTTTTAGTCATCCTAAATTAGTTTGATTCCATATGCCTCACCTTTATAATTGATCCATTTAAAAGCTTCAAATGGATTTGAATTGGCCATTGCTGAGCCAGCAACAATAATAGGGGAATTTTGGCAGGAGCTGATTGGTTGCAAATTATTTACTAAGGCAATTTAACTGGTGCCCAAGCAGCAATCCTCTCATGAATAGTTTGAGAAGTTGAACTTGGGTGCAGAATAGTAGGAAAGCACACAAAGTGGTCGAGGGTAGGGGAGAGAGGATTATACCTACACAAAAAATCAAGCACCACGTAGACTGATGTAGTCTCAGAGGATGGCTGAGAAGGGAAGGCGTTTTTGCCAAGAGAAGGGCACTTGCATTTCAAGTGGTCAAGCCCAAAACATAATGGACAAATGGCGCACTCATTTTTGAATCATGACCAGAAGAGATGGTCAGGGTCATATCTGATCACAGCGCAGGGGGTATTACATAGTGGGTCTCACGATGGAAGAGGCAAATTATCACAAAGTTGTGAGGCCTTATGAGATGACCAACACCAGTGGGATCCCTGAACTGCGACATGGGTCAGTGCTATAAAGCAGCTAAACCCTCAACGAGTTTGTGGAACAGGTGTTTGGGGGAGAGTTGTAAGCAAGCCAGATAACTTGACACAAGTGTAGCCTCACCTGGCAGTCAAGTTCAGATGGTCATAATAGGTATATTTTTATAGATTAAAGAATATACTTCTACTTCCATGACGTAGGCTTCTAAGAGAAATTGAGGTCAAAGTACCCCTCTAAGTGGCGGAATTCTTTAAATCTGGCAGGCTTGTACACCTCTTTGGCATCATGATGATGGCTGGACACATGTAGGGGGAGAGGTTTATACTTGACCCAACAGCCTATATGCAGATTGCTCCAAGGGAGCACCAGGGGGCTTAAAAGCACCTCGTGGAAGTGAGCAGAATGGTGGGCTAGGTCCCATGATGAGATGTAGTGACCAGAAGTATTTGGGGGGCTAGCTGAGCCATCCTGGTCACATTTAAGCAGTGGCTGAAAAATGCCAGGAGGCGGTGCACATTGCCTAATGTGAGGCGACAGGCATCAATTGCATTAACATAGGCTCAAAGTGGTGTGGACAACAATGCTAATTTAACTAAAATCTCCTAAATTTGTATTTAATCTAATATGTTATTAAAGCAATTTAAAGAACAATGAACCATATTACCAACTCTAACAAAAATACTTATTAAGCTATATAAGAAATCAATATTATAATATGATTATAAAAATTATTGGAGGCGTAATTAGTTTAAATTTAAATTTATTGGGGGGAAGGCCGACCATGGGATGGGCACTTTCGAAATTGACTCAGCTGAGACAACACTTAGTAACAGGGAAGGCACCCCAGAGAAGTGATGCTATCTCTTGTTGCCAGTGGGAACGCCACTTATGGGGAAGGTTTTAAACGCGTGAAGGGGCCGTAGCCACAATTGAACATGTGTGGAGGAAGGGGTCTGATTTGATGAACCAAACTGGGAACCAGGAGGATACCAGCTGTCAGCAGCGCGGTGGGAGGTCTCCAAACATCCACGCTTGAAAGTGGTCCACCAAATGAGACTGGAATCTGTGGACAGCTTCTGGGAGGGTGGGGGTGGAGCCTGCGATGGCATCCAAGACAATCGTGTGGATGGTCCACATGGCGATTGCAACCACCAGAGCATGGAGGGAGGGTGGAAGGGGGAGGCCATTGATAAAGCAAACATATCTCTTGACAGACTGAAGGGATGTGTTTGATTCTGGCCCAGTAAACGTTGAACTTCGCGCCATATCACTTTAGAGGTAGGACACTTCTCCAGGCGGTGGAACAGCGTTCCATACTGGCCACATATGACGCAGGATGAGTGTGAAGCGTTAGAGCGCTCAGCTGTATGGTACACCCGCCTCAGGCAGCGCCACACTTGGGAGCGGTTTTGAGGCTGCAACAGAGGATGGTGAGCGTATTTCCAGATGGTTTTTTGGGTCTCAATGGAGTAAGGGATGTCCATCTTGTCCAGGTAGTCCACCCTGGATAGGACATGGGGCCATATGGGGATCACGCCATCATGGATGGGTAGCCCCTGTACCTCTTGTGTGAACTGAGGAGAGGGGCGGCCTCTTCTGGTTGTATGTCCGCTAATACAAATTCTCCACTCAGCGCTCTGCATGGAGAGTAGGATTCTTTTTTAGTGGGTTTTAGTACCGTGAGGACCTGTGGCCGATGGGTGTGAAGCCAGGTATTTCATCAGGGAGTGGGGGTTCGATGGATTGTTGAGGCCAAGGCGCGGGAGAAGTTGGAGCGGGCTGCGTGGGACCAGTGTTGGGAGGGGAGTGTAGGGGCGGTGACGGCCATAATCCAGGTACCCAAGATCTTGGCCGCATGGGCTCTGAAGTCAAGCAGGCCCATGCCACCATGCTGATGAGGGCCAAACATGACTTCTAAACGTACTGGTGGAGGGCGGCCTGACCATAGCCATCCTTGCAGCAGGGCATGCAAGGATTTGAAGAAGCTTGGGGAGAAGGGGATGGCGTGGGCTCCAAACCAGACTTTGGAGAGGAGCATAGAGTTGGCCAAAACGACCCTACCAGTAAGGGAAGTAGGGTGGGCTCTGAGGAATAGGATGCGCTTCATCACGTTGTCTGGAATATGACTCTCCATTACTGCTGATGCATATCTGCCTGCCTCCACCTACATGCCCAGATGGCGGACTGGCCCTATGGTAGGGCGTGGCACAAAGGGGAGCACCAGTGGGGCGGTGTGGAGTGATCTGGGAGGGCGAGCGCGTTTGTGAGCAGATGGGACGGGCTGGGCACTGGTTGCAGGGGCCCAGCAGATTTGATACCAACCAAGGAGGATTTCGGTTTTGGAGGCATTCAGTGCAGCGTTACTTACCCAGGAGTACTCCTGGATGAGAGCTTCAAGTGCGCTTGCATCTTTATTATTAGACACCCCCACCACACAGTCATCTGCAAACGCCATCATCTTGAGTGGAGCTTGGCCTGGCACATGGACCCCAGTGAGTTGGGCATTCGTGTTTCAAAGTAGTGGGTCAAGGCTGAAGTTGTATAAGAGTGGGCTGAGGGGGTCCCCTTGTCGCAAGCCCCTTTGAGGGTGGACTACTTCTGTTAGGAAGCCAGGGCCACGTACTGCCATTGTTGCAGATTCTGTGAGCAGCATCACCCAGTTGATGAAGCGAGGAGGTAAGCGGAATTAATGGAGGCAGGCCCTGAGGTATTCCCAGATTACTCTATCATAAGCCTTCTGTTGGTCCAAGAATGCCAGTGCCCCAGAGGCTGTGGACTGGCACATGTTGGCCACCGAGTGCACATTGTCTCAAATCGACCTTTTGGGTATGAAACCAAATTGTTCTGGGGAGATGGTGGCAGATGCTACAGTCCCTAAACGGTTAGCCATGATTTTTGCTAAAATTTTAGTGTCTGTGTTAGTTAAAGAAATGGGGCGCCAGTTGGCTAAGTCTAGCTTATCCCCTTTCTTGAAGAGTGTAACGGTAAAGGCCTCATGTCCTCCTGGTAGGAGGCGTGTTTCCAACAGGCTTTGGTTAAGTGAGGCGAGCAGCAATGGGGATATATATTTGAAATACTTTTTGTAGAATTCATATGGAATGCCATCTGGGCCTGGGCATTTTCGGTTTGGTGTACTGCAAATGGCTGTCCATAATTCGTTCAGAGTAATCAAATTCATTATTTCCGGGTATCAAGAAATGGTGCAGATGTGGGCTCAGTTGAGAAATTCCGCCACTTTGGCTGGCTGAATTGGATTGGATTGGTATAGCTTGGAGTAATACTTTTGTGTTTCAATTGCCACTTCAGCTGGTTTATCTGCAATAAAATCCAATCTTCACACCTATGTGCAGGCCATGCTCTGGCATGGTGCAAAAAAATTTTAAAAAAATATGCGGTGCACTTGTCGCCTTTTGTGATGCATTTGGCCCTTTACTGAACACAAACCCGATGTTTGTGTTGCCTTTCAAGCGCTTTGAGGTGGGTGGCTGCCTCCGCCCACTTCTGGCCCCATGCAGAGCTGTATCCTGTAGCTGGGATGTTATACTCCAGGTGTGCCAACTTTGCCAGAGTGCGCGAAATGACAGCCGACGTGGCTTGTGAATGTCTGGAGGAGAGGTGACGAGATTGGCGGATGGTATCTTCTTTGAAAGTTGCCCATGTGGAAATGGGGTCCGCGCAAAATGGTGCAACAAACTCTTTTGCCAAAGTTGCTGATTCCATCCACGTGGAAAATCCTGGTTATGCAAGCTTGGGGGGGCGGATTTTGCACCAATGTGGGGCCTTAGCAGCTGTGACAGGTAGGTGGTAGGTTATCAAGACCAGTCAATGGTCAGAGAATTCCATTTTTGTTGTTTTAAATTGGGATATGTGGGGTTGGAATTTCGCCAGCGTAAGGATAAGGTCGATGTGGGACATGGACCTTAATTGGCCGTTGTGGACATGGGGGTGCATCATGTTCTCGAGCAGTGGGGCTTGCCACGGCAGCGCATCCATTAACCCAAGGGTGGCCTTTAGAATGTGAAGTTCAACTTGGCCCTGGGGGGCGTGGGAGGAGGAAGGCCACCGGTCTGTTGGAGTGTTTAGCCAACAGTTCATGTTGCCAACTACAAAAGGGTCTGAGGGTAGTGGGAGGGATTTGACTGATGAGAAAAATTCCTGACGCTCTTGTGCACTGTTTGGGGCATAGATGTTGACAATAGCTTGTACCACGTCGGCCCACGAAAAGGTGACAATGAGGACTCAGCCATTGAGGAAGGTTTCCAATGATAAAAATTTGAAAAAATTATTTTTCTGAATTAGCACCCCACAGTGCTTTGACCAAAAGGATAGGGATGGGAGGAGCATTGTTTTCCAAGCCTCCTCAGAACCTCGTGGACAGTGGGACTCCTGGATAGCCAGGATATCCATGGGTAAATTTTGTTGTAAAAAACTCAGTTTCCTACCCTGGGACGGTGAGGCCTTGAGTCCGGTGATATTCAACATCCCTAAAGTGAAGGTTTCCCCCATCACACCTTAGATGCAAGGGTGTGGGCACCTGGGCCCACCAGCCTCCTCTGGATCCCCATGGGCCTTCACAGCGGCGCAGGTGTTTGCAGCAATGCTATTAGAAACTTTGTTAATTTTAGTGGACAGGTTCACGTTGGCTTTTGCCTTCACTTTTGGTTTCCCCGCTGTTGAACAAATTTTTTGCAGTGCAGATGAGTTTGGTGCACCAATGTTTGGATCAAAAAAAATTTTCAGGTAGGTTGAAGGCCAATTCAGTTTTGACAGGAGCTTGGTTGCAAAGATTGGGAGAATTCGAGTCACCCATTGGATCCTCAGATCAGGTGGCCCAATTGGTATGGGCTTCCCAATCTGATTGGTTGAGGGATTCCCAAGTTGCTTCTGCCGCAAAGGATTTGATGTTCTCCTGGTGTTGGGAGTATGGGATAGCAGTGGTGACTTTGGCCGCTTCCTTGGCCGCAGCCCTGTGGGCCTGCTTGGCCTTCCTCCACTCTTGCAGGGAAATAGGTTTTACCAGAAGGTAGCAGCCTTGTGCTCCCCACAGGAAAGCCTCTTTGGTGCTTATGGTTGGTTCGTAGTGCGCCTCTCCACTGGCCATGGCCACTGTGGGGTGTTCTTGGAATGTGACGCCCTCCTTGGTGGGGCATGCATGTGCCTTATGGCCAAACGCGTCAAAGTGGGTGCAGGTGGGGGGCGCGCTGTCCACGGTTACCCAGAAAGGGTGGGTGGTATGCCCTTCAATGTTAATAAAAGTGGAGTGTGGGATCTGGGTTAGGTCCTTCACAATCTCCTCAGTTGGGGTCAGAACTGCGATGGCTTTGCCGGTGCACAGGTGTGGCATCAGCATAAAGCGTTGCATTTTTAAAGATTGTATTTTGCTGTAGACAGCGAGACCATCTTTCAGGTGTTGCTCCAAAATGTCACGTTTTACCATAGTAGGCAAGAAGTCAAACATGAGGAAAATTTGGTTGGATTTTGTCCATCTAGTGCATTTTGTTCCAATGACCTGTTGCCCTTCAGGGAGGTTAATCACTATGCGCACCGCAGCAGCCTCATCTGCTGCCTCCTTGTTTTCAAAACCTAGGTCCAGCCAACCACATGACATGGAATGAGGTGCGACATACACCGCGGTTGGGAAAAAAGTGTGCACATCCCCACAAAATTGTTCCCATAAAGCCATTTTTTGGATGTCCAGAAACACGCGGACTCCATATTCCACCAACTAAAGTGGCTGGAAGTGCAGTGTATTGATGTACTAATTGCATCGTGCTTGCCAAGTGAGGATTTCTAGGGAAATAGTGACCGCCAGTTTTTTGAAATTTTTTTCTATTTTGCCAGTTTCTCCGGGGCGTTTTCAAATGTTTGAGGCCGCGGGCCTCCCACCTGCTCCTCTTACCTTACTTGCCCAACTACTCCCTGACATGGGCGCAGACTAATCTCCTCTATGAGATTTATCAAACTAGATTCAGACTTGAATTGAATGGGTTGCAAAAGTGATTGCAATGAGAGAGAATAGTTTATAGGCTTAATTAATTTAAAATGTATAATAAGATATGTTTAGGATTAAAACATGTATAAGTTAAGCTAAATGGTTATGCCACCTATATAGTAAAGTACTAATTCTAAGCTATGTCTAAAAATTTATATTGATATAAACACAGAAATTATATTATAACTCAATAATGTTTTGCCTAAAGATTTACAACATTTGCTCCAATTATTTGTATGATATCATATACTGTTCGTTTAAGTGTTTATTCAAGGTAGCCAGCCAGGGGATGGACATTACCAGAATTTATAAAATCATATGAAACTTATGATTTATTTATAGAATTACTAAACTTAGACTTACGCCTTTGCAATTTTTAGGAGTTACTTATGAATTATTATTTTCTAGGAAATTATAAAAAGTTGCCCCCAATTTGAGATAGCAAATAGCAAAGGCGGTCCATGGAGTTCCTGCCCTATCATGTTCCATGCATGGAAGTTTTCCAGATTTTATTCTCCTTTCCCATTCTTTCAATTTCCCAATAATTGGTGTGGTATCATCCCCAGGTCAGCCCACCTCAAATAAAATAAAAAATAAAAAATAAAAAAGGGTATTATAAAATGTTGCAATATCTTATTACTTCAGAGTAAAGTCTCTTATCTAGTCAGCTACTGTTTGAAGTTAAGCCCCTTTAAATAATTTAATTTAGACTAATAATTATCATTTGGACCATATTATCAGCCCCAATAACTTAAAATTGTTTACAGAAATGTTACACTATTTAATAGAATAATTTTTAATATTAGTATTTAGAAGTGCTACTTATTAAGTTAGCTTTTATGATTAGATAAGTGAGGTTTTATGCTAGTTTTTATTAATAATAGTTTAAATTCTTCAAAGATATGAATGCTGATAGGCTTAGAAATTATGAACATTTATAAACTATATACTTTAATAGACATCTTTAGCTAGAAAACAAAAAGTGCTAGTTATGATATTATTTTAAGATAATCAGTCCAAAAGGGTTTTTATTTTCCTTTATTAACTTTTATCATATTTAAGCCTAGGATAGTGAACATGCTATCCTGTAAGGATGTTAACTATCATATATTAGGCGTAAGTAGGGTTTTAAAAACATCTAATATTGTTGGTGTCATTTGCATCCTAAGTGAGGGCATTTACTAATTATATATATCACATAACCAGGCGTCCAAGTAATCTATTGTGGTATGCTAAAGTTTTTTTGATTAGGATGCCAAAGAAAAAAGTTCTCTGGAGCTATTTCATTAAAACTATTTATATGATGAGGTAAATCCTTTATAAGACCAAGAAGTATATGCTCATCAGCCAATCCTGTCAAAAAATATCAATCCTATTAAGTTCCTTATGTTAACCCATTATAGTTTAATATAGCTTCATTTTAATTCAGTTCTCTATATCAAATTGTAGTTATGCACTCTTTATCCCCATGTTGATCTTCTATTGTTTTTTAAACTAAAAAAAGGAGATCATTGTGAGACTTATTGGTCTTATATTGTTTGGAGGAAGATGCAAGGTAAAGGTTGGACACAGAAGTGCTTGGATGGGAAATATATTTCTTACCCTTCTTAAGGGAGATTCAACTATCCTAACAATCCTAAGAATAGATGTTTTATTATTCTTAAACCATATGGTAAACCCACATTTTATTTAAAAGGGCTCACTTTATATTTTTTTGCTATTATTAATTATAATAAGCTACAACTAATCAGAGATGTATTGGTATAATGAAAAGTGCCCTTCTGAATGGATGTTCATACTTTTTAATAAATCAGTAACATATGATAAAAATATAGAATTCATGATATTTTTTTTATTTACCAAATAATTGATACTATAATAACAACAGGGTGGAAAATCTCTCTTTCCGCTCAGCATAACTTTCTGAGAAAATTACACACATTAATAAGAAAGTAAATTTCAATCGCCCATTGTAGTTTTTATCTGATGTTCTCTGATTCTCCGCCAACTACTCCAGTGTTGGGCAGCGGTGAAACTCCTCCGCTGTTTTCCATCCAGCAGGAAATGCGCTTGGAATGGCTCGCCCAGTCATTCCAAACCCATGGGACTAATTGTTCAGCCCAAGAATCTTGACGCCCACCTTGCTCATACCCAAGCGGTATCTCGCCGCCCCCTGGTGCTCCCTCAGAGCAACATGCACTATGGTCTAAGGGTCAAAAATGGGCAACTCTTCCCATACCATGACCAAGCCATTATCAAAATGGCACAGGCGGTGATTACACCCGCCAGATTTATAAATTTCTGCCCCTATAAGGGGTATTTTGACCTCAGCTTCACCTGTGAAGATGACGCTGCCACTGCAGCAACTGTGCCCCTGGTATTCCAGGGTACACCTCTTCCCACAACTCGGACATGGCTCTCAGCAGACACCGCTTTGATGGTCCAGTTTACTGGCTTGCCCACCCACCTCCCCCTAAAGTGCTCTACCAGGAGCTGATGGACGGTTTGGCAGCCTATGGCTTTAACCCATCTTACAATTTGTGGTCCCAAATGGGGCCACACGCCTCTCTGGGCCTTAGGCATATGCCACGATCAGCCTTGGATTCAATAAAATTGCCATGTTGATTCCCCCTCATGCCAATATTCCTTCAGCCCCTGACCATCCATATTGGGCCCACGTCAAGGGCGGGTAGATGATTTGTCCATCCTGTTTCAAGTTATACCACTTGAAACGCAAGTGCCCTCCTTAGCCTCTTCTGATGGATCAGGTTTCTCATCTGCTGAAGTACAATCTGCCACCCACCCCACACAAATTCTGGCATGGGGTAAGATCCTACCTCCACCTCCCCAAAGCCTGATGCTGCAGCTGCACCTGCAGCCACCAATCAGCCTCCTCCTCGCCCCAGTGCCACACATGCTTCCAATCAAGCGCAGGATTGAACCCCATACGATCCCATGCAGCCTTCAATGTTTCAACCAAACCTCAACTATACGCCAATTCCCCAATTCAATTCAACCAGAACCCTGTGAGTTATTGGCTGAAATTGATGAATCAGGTAAGCTCATGGAAGAACCATCTCTGCAAATTGAGCGGTTCATTAATGCAGAATGCGATGCCAAATACCCCCTTGTCTATATACCCCACAGCCAAATGTTGAATCATTTTACAGTTACCACCAGCCTGCAGTTGAAGCAGCTGCAACACCAGAATGTTGTCCCGACTGCAAATCTGTTACCAAATCAGTGGCGATTCTCACAGGGGGTATTCCCCTCCCATGATCCCCTTAACCCTCACTCCAAAAAGTAAAACAATAATTAATCAGTTACACAAAATGTAAATGAAGCTATTTAGAACATGGTGATGGTAGCACGGAATCCTAAAGCTGAAATTACCCAAACCTATATTGCCACATTTGTTAAAAATCCCAGACGCACTCATTAAAGCTGAAATAGCTTTAGCCAAATATCAGTGCCATTTTCCTAGCTGACAATTTCCATTCAAATACCAATAATTAACAACATTTAACCAAATGCCGCCAATGCACCAACGCCCTTACTGTCCACCTTGACACTACCCTAATCTGGGAGGAGGAAGCTGATGCTGAAGATAGGCCCCAATCCCCCCTCCCCTTCCACCTTGGAGCAATAAGCTGATTCCGCAGCCCACCTGGTTGGTTGTGTTTGTTTGAAGCATTTCATTCAATTCACTCATTTGGGCGTTTTTGTCTGAACCAATTGTTACATTAATTTTAGTTTTAAGTTTTAGTTTTGGTAATGTCTGTCCCCTGGTCAGCTTACCTCAAATAAATAATTAACTAAATATATAAATATATAAGAACAGTGACAATTAGAAGTAATTATAGGGCTTTGTGAGTGATTGGCTTAATCTCTTTTTGGTGTTAAGAGTAGATGAAAGCTCTATCATACCAGTTTGGAAAGACATCAGTCATTTCACATGAATCAGATAATAATTGTATGAGTTGGCCACCACCATATCAATCAATTGGGTGCTAAATCCACAATCAATTCACTATTCAATTTTGAATCAACCCGTTTTATCATGACTCCATCACAATTAAATGAATCGCTTGATGATATATGATTTGGGAATAATGATAATATTGGATCCCAATTAAAAGTAGGTCCAGCACAGTACCTCATATTGCTAAGATATAAGGGAACATATGGAGTATATTTCATAAATTAAAAACATATAATAAATACCAAGTTGAGGCTTTATCCATAATAGGGAAAATCCTGACAAAGTCCCCTCCAATTTTTATCCAGGGTAACATTGTCTTACCTGGTTAAGAGTCTTTTATAAAGTCCCAAGACGAAAAGTTGGGGTGGATTTGACACATCAAGGCATTTTTATAGATGTTAATCTGGTAAGCATAGGGATTGTCTGAATTATATTTCGTGAGGGTGGAAGTAACATAGTCCACCTTATAATGAATTGAAATAGGCTTTCTGAATTTATATGATATGTTAAAGGGATTTGTTCATCAGCGTTTGTTATATTTTTGACATTGCCATTCCTTCATATAATGAGGGTTCATTATGGTATTGAGGTAGTCTAACCAGTATTAAGAAAAATGCCAAGGTTGACATCAAGTTGTTTCTGGTTATGTGGTATACCATCCTTAGCTCTTTGTTGCGCTGGGGTTGTAGGTTCTCATTTGCCAAAAAGTTTAGACTTGATGTTTCCAGTAGATGCTTTGAGGACTTGGAGTCACATAGTAGAATCAGGACCTCATGCACGCTTCCAGATTTAATCAGACTGCTTAAGTTGCAACCAAAATTCAGCTTTAGGGTCACGGTACTAGCAACTGCATTGTCTGAAGTGGTTATTAAACGTTTGACAAAAATTGCCTTTGATGCTTGGTTTGGAGGTTTAAGCTCTTTGAAAGTATAGTCTTCGATAATTTTAGTTAACTTATAAAAAAACTAGAGAACGAAATTCTTTGAATTTTATACTATTCTTTGTAGTTTCATTATTGGCCTCACAAATTTTTGGCAGGCCAGTGAGACTATTTTCATGAATGAGTACTTTCACTTAATTTTATAGTAAGCATCTAATTTTTGGCTAAAGTAATGTCAACTTCAACTTTTATAAACATACTTATGTTTACCATCAGCATACAGGACCCTCATCATTGTTTAGTTGTGAGGCTCTAGTTCTTATGTAAGATTAATTTTTAAATTTCTGTAAGGGACTTCATGGCTATGGCTAAGTTTCATAGTTCTGCAGCTTTTACCTCATTCTCTAAGCTAATTTTAGTGCCTCACATCTTTTAAATCTTAGTGTGCACATTTTTTGCAATTAGGTGATTTTGCTCATTGCATGCATTGTCATCAAACTTTTTATAAAGATATTTGCAACTTCTTTATCCATACATTTGGTCCATCAGTTCTTTGTTATGGGCCACCAAGTTTCCCAAGACATTTGGGATCAGCATCCTTGATACTCATTTTCATTTGATTTTGATGCTTCAATTCTTCTGTATGATTAATTATGATATTTTTGTTAAGCGATTTCATGTCATCAAAACAGAATAGCTTTTGATGGCCCTGAAAATGCATAGTCTAGAATTAAAATTATTTCTGATTGTATATATTGACATTTTCTTTTAGCTACAGGTGTTAGCAACTCCGTTTCTCCATGTGATATATCATACATTAATTTGTGATTGGTCAAGTGGATTCAGTTCCTTCATAAAGTTAAACTCAAAGATATCATTAAGTGGTTTTGCATCTTTAGTGAAATGTAACTTTAAAGTGGCAGAAAATGCATTTTCAGTATTTGACACATCATTTAGTTGCTCAGTACAGTAATTTAATTTTTTCCCAGATACTAGCACTCTCTCTTTTTTTTTTTTAGTACTAGATGGTCCCTACTAGCACTCTCTCTTCCATGTTATTTTCATTGGCTCTCAGGCCTAGGTCTTCAACAGAATTTCAGATTATTTTAATATGAGTGTCCTCTAACTTGGATGGTCAAATTAAATATTAAAAATCTTGGAGGTCTTTTGGTAAAGCAAATTGATTCATTTTCATGGGGTACATCTTGTCTAGCCTTGAATAAACCGTTAGAATCTTAGAGAGCCTCTATGAAGCTAAAAAATTCATTAATGTGGGCTTTTGACTAGGCTAGCCAAACTAAACTTTCAGTAACTTGGAGGTCTTTGGCAAAAATAAGAAATATTCCATGGTGGTCTTTGACTCGTTGTAGCTGCTAGTCAACTTGCTGGAAGTGATATACAACCACAAACCTGGCACATCAAAGGCATCAGTATTGGTTTTCCAGCATATTGTTTATATTATAGACTCCTTGTTAAATTTTTTAACACTTGGATGAGTCTTCATTTTCATCCAAGAAATTTGTCCCTTGCTTCCCAATTAAGTCTCAGTATTATTGTTATTTTTAGCTGAGAGGGTGAACAACTTTTTTATCAATACAAGCCCAGTTTTGATTGATATCCCATGATTTGCCAAATGGGGTCATTCTGGATGAATTTCTCCTGGAGCTGCATTAGTTTTTGTGAAAAGTACTATTAAACAAAAAACGGTATGTATATTATGAGTCTAGCCTTTGTCATGCCTTTTCTTGGATATCTTTTCCATTGTAGTCGATCCTTTATGCAGCTTCATCTTAACATAAGGTTATTAACTCAGGCTGGAAATTTTTATTTTTTGCTGCAGCTTCAGATTCATAAGTGCATAGATTGATAGTATCAATTAAAGGTAATCTGTATGATGACAGAAACTTTAAACTACAATTTAACACTTTATTGAAATTCAGTGAAATATGCTATAAAAAAAAGCGCACTGTAGTATCTATTAGTGGAAGTATTTTGGGGGATTGTAGGTTTATAGTATTGGCTGTGGGTAGGCTTCAGTGATTACTGTCATAACAATAGACCATTTGAAAATGGCAGTCCCTTCAGGATATGTATCTCTAAATCCTAAAGTTCATATTGGTGCAAAATCTTAAAAACTGAAAAGCACTTAAGATTTTTAAGGTATATGCATGGTACTTAGAATAGGAGAAAAGTCTAATTACTTGTACACAGGTCATTCAAAACTAGTATCAATCAGCCAAATACTGACAATTCAATGACAATTGGTTAAGGATAACAGTACAATATCAATGACACATTTTTGACGATGCTGAGTCAAAGAAGTCAACACATATAGACTATCCATGACCACAGTGGCAAGGTAATCATTGTATATATGTGAATCAGGGAATAACATCACTGGGGTTGGCAGGCAATCAATTAGAACGTTCCTAGTATCATCACATCAGCAATGAGCCCTGACAATCTCATACTAAATTGATCAAATAGACTAAGTGGCCATGAAGGCACGGATTAATCAAAGCAATAATATAATTTTGGGGATGATCCCCAAAAAAGTAATTAAAGCTATAAGTTAATACAGCCATAAGAAAACCCACCAAAAGTTTTAATTAGTATTGTAGAGAAATCCTAAGAAAACAAATAGTAAATGATATAAATATTAATGCTGCTACAGAGGCAAAGTATTTGAATGATAGCCTCTTGCAAATATTATATAATTGAAAGAGGTGGGTTGACCTTGGGACAAATATACAGTGCCAAGTTTTTTAGCCTGTGCTGGTTATAACCTGTGTTTAATCAAAATCTAACCCAAAATGGAGCAGGAAACACCCCGCTATGCTACCGCTCCTCATCAAATATTATATAAATATGTAATATATGGAATTAAATAGATTGTTTATACGGTTGGTCAGAATAAATATCAACTGTATCCCACTTGACTAAACATCAGGAAACAAAAAGAATGTCACTATTAATTTATTGAGATGTGGAGACTGGTAATCCAGAGTGCTGCTAGTACTTAAACATGAAAACTAATACTCAACTTGTTTGATAAGGTAACTCCAGGTGATTTCTTTCAGAGTGTAAGAATTAGTGAACCTTTCTTCTAAATCTTTATGGGTCTTACCCTATTGTGCTCTGATTTTCTAGTCTATCCAAATCCATGATTATCATAATATATAGAACCAATGCCTCTATGACAAAGTTGGGTAAGGTCCAATGATCCTGGTTATCACTTTGGTAAGACTTTGTTTTCCATTCCAGAGCATTAAATAAGCTTCTCTCTGCAGCTGGACTTAAGTCCGCATTAGGTTACTAAAATACTTAGTCAAACACATATTCTAATTTTAGACACATGAGTATAATTTAGGTAGGGGCGCGGGTGCTTTCCACTAAATACCTGGAATGGAGAAGACCCATCTCTGAGTGGGAGGTTTTAACATAAACAAAAATGGCAGAGGGTAAGCAAAGATTAAAACTGGCCATTTTTCCCATGTTTAACTTTTGCAATATAATAACTAGAGTGCCTTTTACAAACTCTCCCGCGCAAAAATGGTTTCAGTATAATAAGGAGTGGATAAAAAACTATGAATTAGACTTAGCTGTAGTCAGGACACCTAAGCCCTTAATTAATTTAGCCTTCACTCACTTGGTTAGATAATTAATGGTACTATCATGTACTTGAATTTCTAAAAAACTATTGTTCAAGGTGCTTACAAAGTCCATAAAGATGATGTGGCAAGCTAGATTGGGTTAACATCTGAGAGGAGGTGACCTTATGGTAGAGGTTAAAGTTTTCAATTTTCTTGCAATAGCTGAGAGTTACATGGATATCTTAATGCATCGCTTACCAATAGTGATGTTGTTTCAACTGCTCAAGCGTCTTCTTGAATTGCATATGCCCCGTTACCTTGTGGGCCCAATATTGATACTTTTGCTCTGTTAGATATGGTATCCATTATTGTTATTTGTAAATATTTTCATAAAGCTTCCTATTTATAACAATAATTTCTTCCTTATTTTTTCTAAGAAGCGTTGAACCACCACTTGTAATATGTCATGTTGTTGGGTTAGAATCTTAATATATAAATTTTTGGTCAGAGTGGCTAATAAAGTCATGGTGGCAGTTGTGAAAAAACAGTTGTAACTTTAGTGCTTTATGCTGGTGCAGTGCTGGATTCAAAAACCATAGGGTTGTAGTTTCAAAGCCCAATGGCCAGTCGCCTTTTGGCTCATTCAGATAGGTAACCATCATAATGAGTCGTGGGCATTTAATATTGTGAAAATTACTAAGGATGTATACCTGAAATTGTTTATATACAAAGATAACCACCACACACCACTTCTCATTTACCATTTGATTTTTAATGAGCATCTAATGATTACTGATGTAAGCCATAGGGTGCTCGGCTCCCTCTTAGTCTTTTGTGATAAAAACGCCCCTACTAGTGTGAAAGATGCATCCATTTGAATAATTTACGGTTTGTCAAAGGTTTGGGCTCATGAGTACTGGAGCATTAGTGAGGAAAATTATCAGTTTGTCAAAGATTAACTGGCAGTTTGCTTTTTCAGTCAAACCATACCCCAATTTTTTAAAAAAGCGATATAAAGTCTTATCATTTTTATTGCATTCTAAATTAACATTCAGTAGTAGTCAATCAATTTCAAAAAACAACTGAATGTTTTTCTTGCTACTCAGCTGAGTCATCTTTTCAATGGCTCAATTTTTGTTGTCTGGGTCCGTAGCAATGCTTGTCAATAATTACCCAGATATTTATATTATTTGCATAAAACGGTATCTTTTATAGCTTGATCTAAGATCAACCTTGGAAAGGTGCCATAACACTCCCTCCAAGTGTTGCAGGTACTCATTAAAATTTCTGGAAAATATTAATATCATTTAGATAAACATAAGTGCAGGAGATTTTTAAATCTCACAATATACTGTCCATTGCCACTTAAAAAGTCATGGAAGAGTTAAACAACCCATTTAACTGAGTGGATTGGTAAATTCCCTGGACAGTCATCATGGTGCACTTCCCTTGTTTTCCTTTAGGCAGCTCAATATGAAAATGCCCAAATTTTATCCATGGGCAAAAGTTATGAGTTCTGCAAAGCGGTCTAGTGCATATCAATTTGTGGCAAAAGAAAGAAATCCTCTTGGTTAAGTTGTTAGCCTCCTAAAGTCAATCATCATGCACTGAATCTGTCATTCTTTTCTATATACAACACTGGAGAATCCAAATGAATCTTGGAGGACATAAGAATCCCCTTTGTATAAGCTGGATAATTTATTTACAATTAATTGAACACAATTCAATATTAGATTTGATGCAGGAAATTTATCAGATAATACATACTACTAATATGGGTTAATATTTCCTGTATGCAATCCAAGTCAGAATTACCTTTGGCAAGATATAATAATAAAATCAATAGAGCCAGATGTTGATCCTTTTTGGCCTCAGTTAAACCAAGGAGATTTTAAAAGGGTTCATTGTCAAACAGATTGGAACTCTTTGCCTTTAAGACCCAGTTTGTCCAAATTACCAAAGTTGTGTATATTCTGTACTTCATCGGTTGGTGGGATATAAGCAAAAGTAATAATTTGATACCACTATGTCTTATTAGTGTCAAAATATAAACTTCCTAATAACACTTGGATCTTGTTATGGTCTGGAAGGATAAACCCAGCCGCAAAAACAAGTTTCAAGTTGTATTAATAAAGTGGTTTGAATATCTCGCCATATAAACCCTAGAAATTTTAATTTGAATTCAGTCCTCACTATTATTTGAAGGCCACTGAAATGGATATAATTTAAATATCCCTAAGAGGAAAGTCCTTTCTTTTTGAAATTTGGCTGAGCAATCACTTCATACAGCCACAAATTTTTGATAATTTACTTAACACTAATTTATACTAAAACGTAAGATTAACTATCGCCTGATTTAATGGCTCAGGGTCACCGTTCTTCCTGTTTTAGTATGATGGGATACTGTCCAATTATCTCCAGTGTTTTCATTAAAACAAGCCTTAATCCCATAAGTCCACATAAATAAGGTTCCTTATTAAAAATCTATTTTGAGTTAAAAATAAATTCTAGAGCTTATACTACTAGCTATCTAATTGTAGCAGCAATGCACTATAAGCGCATTTAGATTTATACAACACAAGCCCCCATGGTACTTTATTCCTTTTAATGGTACATATTTGGTGTAAGATCAAAGTTTCTTTCAATATTTAATGGACACAATGTAATTGGTGTCTCACTGTTCACAAGAGCCCTTACTTTGAGTTTATTATTAAGAAATCAATATAAGTGACTTCAAAAGAATAGCAGGCATTAATAGCATTTGTTAAGTTGAAATCCATAGTGTCAGCTAAACTTAATTAAGATTATAGGTCTATATATAGTATCAGGTTTATTTTTTTAAATCTTCATTAGGAATGTCCATGTGGACCCCAAGCTTACTTATGGGCATCGCCAGAGCTTAATGTAAGCACTTAGTGTCCTAATTACTGGACTTAAGATTTCACTATTGGCTTTATTACTGATTTAATTTTATTTTCTAGAAGCGACGGAGTGGTTACAGCAATAGGTTATCAGTTATTGCTTGAGGGAATAACAGTGACAAATTGCTCCATTTTTCCTTCTACAATTTATTATTTGTTACAGGAAAGTTGTTTATAATATAATATGGGATTTTTAGAGTTGGCATAAGTAGAACATCCCTTTTCCTTTCTGGCTAGACTTTTTCTACGTTATCTTCAGCAATTTGGTTCAATGCATAAAACTGTGAGATTTGCGAAGGTAGCAGAACTGTGACTTGCATATTCCCCCACTGGTTGCATATGCAACAAGTTAATAACTAAAGTTCAATTTATTAAAATGAGGCCTGTAGGGCAAGTCATATTTTAAATGGAGACAGTAGCCTAATGACTATTTCACAAGGCTCCAGTTGACTTGAATTGGACTTCTCAAAAGTGATGGAACTTCAGCAAAGACTGCTAACCATTTGGTTAATAGTATGTTCATTGTTTTGCACCTGCAACAATACCTATGATAGCTCCATGTTGGGCTCAAAGGGATCTGAAAGGAAAATCTGGGAATCGTTATTTAGCACTTTTGCTTCATATTGCACTTAAGCTCTATGTAAAAATGTCAGTGAAAGATAAACAGACTCATCCATGTTAAAATAACAAACTAAGGAACATCATATAATATCATTTGCTCTGCTCAGACAAACTTTTGTAAAATGAGACCTTTGGTGTTGTGCAAAGTCATTCTAACTTAGTATATTTTTTTGGTATCACCAGATCCTAATTTTTAAAGCCCATGGAATTCATTAAGGTTGCAAATTGAAAGTCATTGGAACCCTTATTAATTATATTAAACAGGGCTTAAAGATATGAATGTTTCCATTTTTGTCAACCTTACTTAGTTTAATTAGAAGTATTTTTTGTCATTTTTACGCAGGGTCATGAAATTTGAGATATTCTTACTTAAATCTCTAGGTTGGGTGAAAGATACTGAAGACAACACAACTTTAAGCTAACAGAGTGGCTGGAGTTGGGTTCATTTGATTAGTTCAGCAGAGGTCATCAAGTTAGCATGAGTTTGTGATGAAGGTGACAGAAAAGGTAAATCTCTGGATGAAATTAAAAATATTATAAAGCTGGAATTTAAAAGTTGGGAAAGCAGTAAAAACCATAGGCAAGTGCTTAATCAGCGCCTCATTGGCACCAGCTCCAAAATCAGATGTAATGTTATCTTGGGTATTGACAATTATTTTTGGATTGATCACTGGCATTACCTTGATCACATTAACAAATATCATTCCTACATTCTTAGAAAATTGGTCTATCATGATAGTGAAATGGTGACAATCAACCATGAATTGTTGACCAACCTGCAACAGTTTTCAATTGGAAGTAAAGAGGTGATCATTAAAATCTTTTTAACGTCCGTGGTATTGAACTAGGGCATGCAGGGAATCAATAACCCTGTATAAGTCAGTGTTGGTGCAAAAAGCTCCCTTCAATTCCTGTACAAGGCCTTCAAGGAGGTGTTGATTGTCATTATTCCATAACTCTAATACAGTCAATTGGCGATCATAAGTTAACAATAATCTGAGAGTAAACCAAGGTGATATCTAGTTTAGTCACTTAAGCAATAAATGACTTGTCAAGTTTTTCTAGCTTTGGTATATGCTGCTTCAGCATTGGTAAGTTTCTCTAATTCAGCTTGCCTTTAACCTTACAGTTGGTTTTCATACTAATGTTGGTGTTCAGGAAGCATAAAGGTCCATGTAGCTAGCACCACAATGTTGAAATTGGTGCTGTGGTGTCAGATTTCAAGTGCACATGTTGGTTTGCACTTAAACTAAGGGTAGTCTATATGACGATATAAAACTTAAAACCATAAAAAACCCCTTTTTCTAAAAAATATGTTTTATAATATCACTAATATAAGCAATTTTAGTACTAGTATTGACATTGGCACAGAAACAAGAAGATAGATAGTCTTGGACGTGGATAGGTTTCAAAAAGCTTTCTAGAACATGAGCCCCTTCCATAAGGGCAAACATGTCCTGTATTCTTTTTTAAATCCCAGGGTTCTCAATGGTTTAAAATATTGATTACTGAGCAACACACAAGAATTTCAGTTTATCTGCATGATAATTGAAAAAGTATTTGAGACTAATTTCAAGACCTCAGGGCACTTAACTAATATCATTTAACCAAATATTTAAAGTACATTGACAATTGGCTGAAGATAACAAAAAAGTATTAAAGATATTTTGGCCGTGCTGAGGAAAGGGTGTTTATATCAAGTGATATGGTTGTCCATGGTCAAATGGGTGAGATGTTTAGAGTAATTTAGTGAATTAGGGTTTAGTAATGATAAGGTAGTGAGGGATCAAGTGTACCTTTGATATTATTTAAATTTGGTGATGCATCCTGAAAGTTTTTTATTAGTAAGTATGGCAATGCAGCAAAGAAGGCAATGAGAGATCAAAGCAATAATTAATTATTGGAGACAATCTCTATCAAAAATAATAGTATTTAAATCTACATGTTGACATGGCCACAAGGACAAGGATTGTAGAAAGCCACAAATAGATCTAGGAGGAGCTTGCTGAAAGAATTGATAGTCTATAGTCTAAATATTACCGCTTTTAGAATGGCAAATAATTTTATCAAAGGCAATACATAATTATTAGGTAAAATTTTAAATTATCTAGTAAATTTTTTGTCCATATAAATGGTCAGACTAAATCTCAGCATGATTTTTACTGTTAGATATATTATATGTCCACTTTATTTTAAAACTCTCTTCTGTTAATATGCTCTTTAACCATTCAGTGCATTACAGTATTTCTGCATGGACTTTCTAATATCCTCATCCTTTTCTTGAGAATGGTCAAATGATCTATTACATATTACTAATATTCTCTAATTATGTTTAGTTCAGTCAGTGTTTAATATTTATTTTTTATACTTCTTTATCTTTGAATTTCATTTTCTAGTTATAAAAGTTTCATAGTAGCAAGTTAGACTTCTTTGTCAAGATCACCAGTTTTCTGGGCTCATAATGATTATGTAAACTTTAAAGAGAAAATATATTTATAGGTGCCTACTCAAACGTTTAGTTTGATCTTAACTTGCATAATGGAGCATTAAATGTCAAAAGAATCCCAAGGATGCATATTAGAGGTATTTCTTCCCATCTGGCAGTATTACACTTATATTTGGAAGGGCTCGCTTTACTCTTTCTTTTTAAGTTGCTTTATGATACTATTCCTCAACTAAACAGAACTGTATTAAATTAATAGATGTGATCGTCTAATTGGTAGTTAGAAGGTGCCAATGAATTTTTTCTATAATAAATAAAATTTTTAAAGCGAATTGATTAAGTAAATAATTTACTACTAACAGTATCAAAGAACATTTAAAGATAAATCAAGGGTATAGTCAGTGATAGGCGCAAAAACTCTTTTTGGAGTTTAGAAAAAATTGTTTGATATCTCATCTATAAATAGATTAGTCCTTTCATATATTTAATAGTGCATTAAATAGGGGATTTCAATTAATCATAACATTCAATGAGTTGCTTGAAAAGTTATCCATATTCAATCAATCACTATGCTTGTCAATCATCTCATTTTATTGTGATTTTATCATACTTAATATAAATCATATGATGATTTATGATTTTTTGTATAATGATAATTTTGGACCTAGTAAAATATAGGTCTGGTGATGCACCGCATCTTGGTGATATCAGGGGAAATTTGGTATATATGACATAAATTATAATTAAATTGGAAACCACTGGTTGAGACTTTACCCATACTAGGGAAAATTTAACACTTTTATTATCAAAAGGTCTGGTTTTAATAAGTTTGTATTCCATTATAAGTGAATACCAGATTAGTCTAATCCATTTATGATCACTAAGGATACTTAGTAAGTCCCACGTAGATTATTTAATTGATATTTATTTCCTCTAATATTTTAAAAACAAGTACTAGAAATGGCGTCTGGACATATTAAATATGCCAAGATCCAAGATAATAATATTTATAGTCTCGGACATCAGATCTTTTTTAAAAGTTGAGTTTACTGTCAATTAACATTAAATATGATCAATGGGTATCCATATATTGGCCAAACTATTTTAAGCATGTCTCTAAAAATCTTAGGATTTCACGATTGTGTATAGTGATATTAGCCTTCAGAGCGTTTTTACATTACATTTATTGGCATTTTCATTATTGTTATATACCAAAATTAATGCTGGGTAAAAAACTATTTTAGTTGATTTAGTGGCAATTACCAAGCTAGATCTAGAAACTCAATTATTAAAGTGAAAGGTATAGTATAATTACTTAGTAGCACTATATTTGTTTTTTAGATCTAAATTTCATGATATACTTAACTCATATTGTACAGTAAAAGTTTTTTTATTTATTCGAGGCAAGCCGACCAGGGGACGGACATTACCGAAATAGAGAAAGAAAGTATCGACATGAAACCTGAGCAGGGTCAACTCTGTCGTAGAAAGTTTTTTTCACCTCCGGATCGGGACTCGGATTTTTCTGGTTACGTCATGGGTAAGGTTTTCGTGTTATTATACCTACTAACCGCCAATAGCTTCCTTCGGCTGGCACCCCGATCGATGTGCGAAGGGCGGGAATCGAACCCGCAACCTTCAAGTTGGTAGCCGTACGCCCTACCGACTCGCCTTCCACCCCCTACAGTAAAAGTTTTGACCATTTGAAAGAGAGAATTCTATATGATAGCTTTAAGCGATGAATTTAACTTAATACATTCTATGTTGATATATGCTATCTTTTTACATTTAATATCAAAATCAATTGTTATGGTTTATTGTCTATTCATCATTCTGCTAGTAACTTAGCTCATATTCTGATATTTGTAGTTTTATAAAAATACAATGTGTTTTTTATTTTATCATAATCTAGGACTAAACTAATGGAATCTATAAAATGGCTAAGGTTTGCTAAATGGGATAGCATTTATAATAACAGCATACAGGTATATTTTCCTGTAATGATAACATTAGTTACTACATTTTGATTCAAACACTAAATTTTTGATAATCACACAGGAGAGATGGGCAATTTCAACAAATCTCTTTTAAACTGGGAAAAAGCTGTATCTGACAATGGACAAAACGGTGCACTAAAAGGCAAGGAACGCCCTGGAGGGGGACCAGGAATCAATGCCACCAAGAAACCACAAACTCACGCACCACCTGGGTTTGTGGAGTTCACCACAAAACAAATTTTATACATGGAAATCCATAAAATGGCCACCCCTATTGAAGGTAGAGCAAGGGCTCTGACTTTCCCTAGGGGTCAAGACTCCAACTCTGTGGGATAAAGTGGGAGAGGTAAAGACCTCCATTTTCCCCCACGCAATGTACATTATCACCCATACCATCCACTATGGCTGGATTGATATGGGCTTTGAAACCAAAGAAGATGCAGACGCCGCCACAAAAGTCTGCATTGAAATTGCCCTTCCCAAAGGCAAATGAATTGTGCACACTGTGTACACCAGATGGAATAAAGCAAACATTTGTTCATCTCCTTTGGCTCGCTCCCTACCAACCTTCCCTAAAAGGTAATTAAGGAGGAGCTCTTAAATTGACTTGAACTTTATGGAGAAATTAAGAAAGTTGAACTACAGCAGTTTCACCTGATGCTGAACCTGTGCACAAGAAAGGCAATTGCCATGATAAACTTGATCCATGAGGTGTATGCAGACCTCACAAAAATCCCACACACTGGTGTTTCACCTCCCATGCAGGGAAGTGTCAAAGGCATTCCACATCACACTGGAATGTGCACCATCTATCTACAACAAAATCACTGCATTGGGGCAAAAGGAACATTAATGCTCCAAGAAGGAAGGCATTTTGGCCCCCTACTTCTGCAATGACGCTATGGATGAAGATGATAGATACATTTTTAAAATGATCAACGCCAACCACTGATTCCTCTCAGGAGAGGATGAGCAATAAATCCTCATAGATCCAGTATCACACAAAATACGCAAAATGGTACAGAAGGTTTGCAAGCGGGAAGTGGCCAAGGCTGCATCACTCTCAGCCTCCTCCATTGACTTCAATTAAATTCAGGAGGACATAGAGGTAATCAACTGATCCAACCAATAAGAAAAAAAATGCCCAAGATGAGGAGGGCATGGAGGAAATTAACTGAGCCACCCAATCAGAGCAGATTGCCCGAGCTGAAAATTTCTCAACAATTTGACTGAATCACCAAGTGGTATCAATCAAGTGAACTTATCAGGACAATTCAGCTTCACTATGGGCGATAATGCGGGACCCAATTCTTCAAAATTGAACCACATAACCACAGAATCACTTCAGCGCACTGCACAAAGCCACTATGAGTCACAAGCAGAAAAAACTAATGCAAACTTAAAAACTGCAAAACCTGTGCAAGATTGACACAGGGTAAGGGATTGGACAATGACACAGAGTGGACTGGCACAGTGACATGGAACAAGTTCAAGAAAATGAACAGTGGATTAGGGCTGAATTGCTTACAACCGCTCCTGAGGCGCCATGGGCACCTCAGTGTCAATATGGATGTTATACATCGTGAGGACCATGGCTCAATCATCCCAAGCCAAAAAGCTGGACAACCTGAAAAAAACCCCTGTTAACATCTTGGCCATTCAAGAAACCCACTGTCTACAGAGGGAAGAGGGATACTTGTCAGCCAGGGTCTCACCATCCTATCATTATGGACATCCCACTGTGGGGTGGTCATCTGAAATAACAAAAAATTAAAAAACACTAATTCCTTTTTATATCTGCTCAGTCACATCCTGGTAGCAACAATCACAAGTCAAGAGGACAAAATCTCAATAGCATGCATCTATGCACTGTGCATTGCAGCCAAGAGAAAACAATTCATTGAAACTGTCCAAACACTCACCCTCCCACCAGATACCATCCTGTTGGGCGACTTCAACTGCTGGGATAACTTCAACTTGGACTGATGGCCTAGCCCCAGTGGATACCCACTGGGGCACATCGAATTCAATGCAATGAAGGCATCTTTTGGCCTACATGATACCCTCCCCCAGTTCACAACTCCTTCCCCACATGACCTGCCCCAACATACATGAGGGAACGCTCATCTCAATGAGCCATATTGAATGCACTTTCACCCCAAAAACCTAATTTGAACATCTCCAACTTCTTAAAAAAGATCAACTTCTCTGACCACTGACTCATTTTGGTGCAGCTCTCGCCAACCCAAACTACCACACAGGCGTTGACCTGGAGGAAGCTCATTTATTTGGGGAAGGTCGACCAGGGGACAAGCACTTCCAATATAGTGATAAAACTAATGAAATTCGATAAATAGAGACACCCCAGAGGGTTCAAGGCCCCTCTTGTTGTTTCCAGGATCACCAAGATTAGGATGATAGGGAAGGGGAGTTATGCTGGCTTATTCTTGGATGCAGCATGTGTGAAGGAAAGGACCAACTTTTAGGAACCATATGGGGAACCATGAGTTGAATGTCCTTCTGTTCTGGGGGGTCATATGTCCAAACAGCCATGCTTGGAAATGTTCCAATATATGGCTGTGGAAGCGATGAATGGCTTCTTGGATTGTTGGCACTGCTCCTGTGAACTATTTCAATACCATTGTGTGTATCTTCCATAGTGCTATTGCTACTATTAACGCCCTGAGAGATGGGTGGATAGGAGAGTCCATGTTTATAGCGAACATGTTCCTTGCTAGGCTGAATGGATGTTCGTTTTCTTGGCGGAAAAGACGCATGGCCTCTTTCCATATCGCCGCTGGTGTTGGGCATTGTTCTAAGCGGTGGGCTAGGCTTCCATACTGACCAATATTGCACCTGAGTGTGTTTGGCGTTTGACCGTTCAGCTGTTTGGTATACTCTCCTCATGCACCTCCATACATGTGCTCTTATCCTGGGTTGGAGTAGAGGGTGATGTGTGTATCTCCATACTCTTCTTTGGGTCTCCAGGTTGTAGGGTATGTCCATATGGTCCAGGTAATCTATCCTGGCTATGGTATTTGGGCTTTTGCTTATTATGTTGTCTGTGACTATTTGATCATTGATCTCCTGTCTGTGAGTTAGTCTTGGGCGTCCTCGGTGACTGGTTTGTTCAATCATGTAAATCCGCCATGTCGCTCTTCTCATGGCTAGGAGTATTCGTTTGAAATGTGCAGGAGTGCCATGTGGCCCTGCAGCTGTAGGATGGGATGCCAGATACTTGATTAATGTGTTATGGTCCTCTGGGCTTCTTAATTGTAGTGCACGTGTAAAGTTATATCTTGCTGTTCTGGCCCAGTGTATATCTGGAAGATCTGGGATAGTCACCTGAGCTATCCAAGATCCCAGTATATGGGTTGCTTGCTCTACGTAATTAGTAATCCCCATGCCTCCATTCCTTCTAAATCCAAATAGGGTTTCGAGGCGTACAGGGGGTTATGGTTGG